>OY856186.1:378259922-378330942 GCA_963693315.1 Diogma glabrata | reverse complement strand
AATTTTTTATTGTTTTTAATCTTAGCTTAAGTAACACCGGTTTCATGTTTTCATACTCATCCGCATAAACTAACTCAAATTCCAATTTAACTCAGCTTGCACGCCATATGGTATCCAATTCAAATAAGTGTTACTACAAAATAAATGTTTTGTAAAATAGAAACGCTATTACAGTTTCTTTAATTTATCCAACGACAAATAAATTATTATTCAAATTTATTTCTTCTTATTGTTTTTACCTCTCTCATAACATTAAATTAAAGAAAATTACTCTAAATGGTTTCCAACATTACGGTTACCTATTATGCTCGTAGCCAAACAAAATTCTAAAATGATTATAAATTAGGATAGTTTTTGTTCCTTTAACCAGACACTATACAAATGGTTTTTTTTTGTTATCAACGAATTTGTTATTTTGTAGATTTTCTATTTCCATGTAGTTTTATTTTTTTTGGACGTCGCGTAACAACAGTAAAAAGTGTATGCCATTTTTAGATATTTGAATAGCTACATAATTGCTAGAGAGGATGAAAAGTAATTTGTTTTATATTGACATGCATTTTGCTTTGATTAAAAATCTATAAAATTGATTTTACCATAGTACATTCGCAACCAAAGGACTACCCATGAATGATTGGGATTGGTAAAAATACAAAAAATCGCCAACAAATTTAAGCTACGTAAAAGAGGCATCTCCACTTGACAGACAGTAAATTAATTCTCCTCAAAAACTAAAGAGCTCATGTACTTTATTAGGAATGGCAACATGTTTCACAAACCTAAAACTGTGTTACCATAGTTATTATGTCAGAAAGTAAAATGATTGACGTTTCTCCTCCGAAAATATTTGATGCACGCAAAAATCTGATTGTTACACAGCAAGATATTTATCAACAAAATTTAAATCTATACCAAAGCCATCTTTATCCTTATATTTGTATTGATTTTCCAAACACGAGTCTGATTTTGAAAACGCGTTCGCGCTAGGTAAACAATATACTTTTGTTTTATAATTAACTCTCTATGAACTAATTGTTGTTTTGAAATTGATTAAAATTCTGTATTACAAAATGTGTATGATAAATTAAAACAGAATCGGGTTTTGCAATGCAGCTTTAAATATGAGAACTAGAACAAGTGACAAACCCCTAGTACAAATAAAAAAAATTTCCAAATAAAAAATTTTAAGCAACATAAATATTATCAACAAACTACAATTTTTTAGAAACAACTAAAGCAAAAAAAATCCAGAAAATGTTAGTTCCTGAAAAGATGAGGACATAATTTGTTTTGTCTGTAATAGTTTTTGCAGTAGTTTCGACTTTCTATCTGTTTTGCGCGTTGTATTGTTTTGTGTCAGATGACTAATGATGATTCAAAACGTAAAATGAAGTGAAAATTAACAATTTTCATTTTATTTTCGTTTGTTCATTGTTGGTCAGGTGGTTGGTTTCACATATATAACCTTAGAGGAAATTTGTGGTTTGTTGAAGTGTTTATTACAGAATAAATGTTTGTTCGGTTTTGATTTGTGAATCAAGTGAATTGTGATTACATTGTTGAAAATAATTTTATTTTTTTTTTGTAAAATTCGATTGGAAATTTTATTATTGTTGCATTCAAATGGAATAAAATGCTGGAAGATAAAAACTAAGTGTGAACATATTATGAATGAGAATTGTAAATTTATTATTGTTATTCAACTCATTTAAACTTTTACCTATTTTTTCAAAGTTGTTTTAAATAGGTAAGCAGGTAAGCAGTGGAACTGTTCAACGTCAGACGTCTTCAAGCTCACGTGCTTCTCACACTTAAAACAAGTGTACAGGTTGGAGTTAATAAAACAGTGTGATGTGAACTTAAACGCTAAAAAGAAGGCATTGGAAGCATAAAACTCGCTGGATGCTATTCTAAAAAAAGGAAAAATAGATTTATCCGTAGAGATAAAAAAAATTTTAGGGTTCACGCCAAGTTAAATGCTACCATGTTGTGAAGTTAAACAATATGACTAATTGCATTTTTTTACAAATCGAACAGATTTGGACAAAACCTGGCCGACAAATTTTTGATTTGGCTGAAATTTTATGGGTTCTTATGGGTTTTATATGAAAAACAAAAGAAATACGTGTTCGAGGATTTATTTTCTTTTTTTGAAAATATATCGGTTCTAAATTTCGAGAATTTCGTGATTTTTAGCTAGACAAATTATTTTCAAAAATTCATAACTTCGGTTATGTTAAAGATAAAAACTTCGGTTTTATTCATTTTAAAGCTAAAATATGCTTGTTTTGAAAATAAATAAAACCCGATAATAGTATATTAAGAAACTAGTTTTCATAATCGACGATTTTATCGCACGCAATCTGTTTAGAAAACGACCCGCGCAGCGGGGAGTTTCTAAAGGATAAGTGCGATAAAACGTCTTATGAAACGAGTTTTTTATACTATTTTTTCTATTTTGCATTTTTTGTCTTGAAATTTTAAAAAAATTTTTATGTTTTAATGTTTTAAAGAAAATTTCTAAAAATTTCAATTCAAAATAGTAAGCTCTGCGTTTCATCATATTTCTATATATTTTTTTGTTGCAAAACTAGCTTTCATAAAAATGTGTATTTTATTAAAATATAGTCAATTTGACATTTTGTTATTATTACTAATTTTTTTTAATTAATTAAAAATATTAACACTAATTTAGATTATTTTTTAATAATAAGATTAATTAGTAAGAATAATTTTATTTATATAATTATTCGTTTTAACTTTCACTGACGTTTGTATGACCAATGTGACCAACCTTGAAAAACAAAACTTTGCGTATCTTAATGAAGGCCATTTCGATACGCATTTGGGTATCGAAATGACTTTATTTTAGACGCAAAATAGAAAAAAGTTATTTACAAATTCCCATTGTTATAAACAAATAAAATCAAATCAAATCGGTCTATAGTTATAGCCCCACCCACGAAATGAGTTTGAGTACAACCATCGTATTTTACGTTCAATTTTATATAAAAATCATATTTTTAATTAATGGAGAAATGATTTTTACTGTTGGAAATAAATTAATTTATCGAACAGATTAGGACAAAATGTGACCATTCCATTTTTGTTCTATATAAACAAAAGATAATCGTTTTCGAGGATTTTTATTATTTTTATTTTAGGGAGGAAATAGAGCGAATCTAAATTTCGAGAATTTCGTGATTTTTAGCTTGAAGGCTTATTTCAAAGATTTATAACTTCGGTTCTGGTAAAGATAGACACTTTTTGCTATTATAAAACAGTTTTAAAAAACTGCTATCTATAAAAATTAATAACAAATTCCTATTGTTATAAACAAATAAAATGTTAAAATCGACTTTTAGTCACTGCCCGACAGCTTCAGGAGGTTTTGAAACGTTAAGATACCATAAAAATTCTGATTCAATAATCAACCAAAAACAATAATTTCCAATTACGGACAGTTAAAAGCAATTTAGCTGGAAGTGATAAACCGGAAATGGCGAAATTACTATAAACATTAAAACATTAACATAAAATTTTGACTTTAACATCTTTAATATATAGAAAAGGTAGGCGTGTTGCCAAATTAGAAATTAAAATTCAAGTTATATTGAGTTGAGCCTTTACATCCCTGCGAAATCAGAACCCTGAAACTGTCCTTAAAATGGTAGATTGTCATACAAAATATCCTCAAAAGGCTAACAATCCAAAAATTCCCACTTAGATTTGAAAATAGTTAGGCTAGAATACGGCAAGAATGATGGTAGGTCAGGGTCACATAATTTTTATTTTGAATCTATAGTGAAGCTATGTAAGAACGTATACTACTAGGGCATACCCGTTTTCTCCTGATCCGGCTCGGAATGCAAAGACCTAACTCATCCCTAGCAGTAAATGCCGGATTGGAATGATGTATTATTTTCTAGTTTATTTTTATGAACTGACCCGTATTCCATTTGAATAAATTTCATTTGGTTAAAATTCACTAGAAATTTACAAAAAATTGGACAATTTGTAATGTATGTAGTATTAAATTCCATATTTTAAATAATCCGGCCCTGGTTTGGAATGTTTGAGGCGTTAAATTATTGATCAGGGCCTGTTAAAATTGCCTGAATCGGTTACTATCAGTAGTAAGGAAAGGCGTATCCTGTTGTAATGAAGCGCTGCTTCATTGCTGAACAATGAAGTGGCATAGCAGGTCGCGTACCCAGCGAGATTATTTTTAGCCCCAGACTAGCAGCCTATGGGGACGAGTGATGAATGCGTGCTGATCCAGCTCAAATAACTGAATTTGTACGCGTAACATAAGATAAGAACAGATGCAAAAAAAAGGTAAGTGAACTAAACAGACTCTGGCTACCCCCGTGTACGAACGAACCACGATTACCGCGTCCAGCCCCCATATTTCAGCACTCATTCACTTTTAATACATCCCATCCATTCACAGCACTCATTCGTTTTTAATACATCCCCCTCCTCAATCTCTGGACCCTTAGCCGGTCATTCCGTATACAAGGCTGGAAAATCAATCGGAAGCAGCTGATTAGTGGTTAACTACACGTAAGATGAAGATGTCAGAACCGGTGCAAGATGGCTGAAGGTAAGTTTCTATTTGTGATGACCGTCACAACCCCGCAATCAAAATAATGTATTCCAAAATTCACAGGTGCCAGTCGGTATAGACCAACACTATACAACACGTCATCCGAATCAAATTATGCACTATGCTCCTCCGATACCAGCAACCATCAAATAAAAGCGTTAACTTTAAAATAATTTATTCTATTCAAGTAGCCAATACACTCCATCATAATTTTAGATCAAGCAATTACAATGATTAACTTATTTGTGTTTTAATTTCTTTTGTTTAAGTTTGCTAACATAATTTAATTTTTAGCTGATTTTTGGTCTATTAATCCGACTATCCAATACACTATTAATTTTGTCTTTGTTAGTTTATTTTATTGTTAACTAATGTCTAGTATCTAATTATTCCTAGTTTTTTTAATAAATTAATAAATAGCAATTTTCTAATATTACGCGCAGGCAATTGTACTATTCCTTTGTTCCAGCCGAATTTATTGTTTATTTTGTTTTGTTTTTTTGAAGGACGAACAATTAAACAAAGTAATTCTCCTAAATTGTTGAACATTTAAAAAAATTCCAATACTAATTTGATTTAATTTTTCTGCAAGCTGAATTTCATCTTAATAGAACGCGGATTTAATAACTTCAATTTATGTTTTGCAACAAAAAATGTACAAATATCGATAATTTATATTCGACAATTTGAACTAATGTTCCATATAAGAATAGTACTAATATCACAATTATACTCAATAATTTGAACTAATGTCTAACACAAATATTGTACTATTATCACAATTTAAACTCAATAATTTGAACTAATGACTAACACAAACATTGTACTATTATCACAAGTTTATATTCCATAATCTGAGGTTATGTTCAACAAAACAAAAATTGTACTCATCTCACTATAATTTTCTGACGAAATTAGTAAATGATTTTGGCATTGCCTATACGTTTTATTATTTATTTAATGAGCCACATTAAGAAAATGGAATTTCTAATAACACAGCACGATTGAATTATTTTGGTTTATCCGTAAACCAAATAGAATAAACATTTACCTGAGCTCTCAGATATATTTTCATCCAACTCATTCCATGTGACCAAACGTCAAAAATATCCCAACATGAATCTCATAGGAAAATAGATTGACTAAGAGGGCCTCTATACGCGGCTAGGCGTATTTATAGGCAAAAGTAACGATCGATTTTACATCCCAAATCAATAAACAAAAAAGGTCTGTTTAGTGGACAATCTCGTTCGATAAATATGTGTATTAAAAGTGTCTTCACTATTGCACTATAACTGGAAGGGAACTATAAACAGAGACATCCATTTTGAAATGATTATAGGAAATTACATTTATTAGTGTATCCACTAAGGAATTCTTACAACCACTGGGTATTAAAATTGGACACTACAACAAAATTTATAGAAGAATAATGATTGCAAGATTTATATATGAACATAGCGCGATTGAGTATTAATGATATAGCACAACCCCTTTAGAACAACTTTCCAGCGATCAACGAATACCAACTGAATACAAGAAGTCACACTAGGAAATAGCACCCAACTATTTCAGGACAATCTTTTTTCTTACTGAAACTAATGTAGATGCCAATTATGGTTGGAGTTTAAGAAAATAGGGTTAAAAGAAAAACGAAAATAATTATGAAAGTCTCCGCCTATGCAAATTCGATGCGTCTGAGAAAGTAGTATGTCTCCAAATCAGAGAACTACACAACTACTTCGTTGATCACCAGACTACTTCGTCCAAGCATAGATTTCACAGAAAATAGCACAGTTTGCTTTACTTTTATGAGCAATTTTGATAATAGGTGTGTTCCACATAATTCCAGTCACAGTATACTGAGAGTTGCTTGATTGGAGCAACTTTGTTTTTTTGAAGACATTAGATTAACTTCAATAAAACTATTTTCATCAGTTGCTCTGCCATACACTACTACACTATATGCCTGCTCGCTTGAAACTGAAATGCCAAGTTATTCAATTTTGTCAGCTTGCGGAATGTATCTAGCAATTTTTATTTTTTCAATCAAATTTAATTCACCTAGGATTTTTTTGGTAAATATTCTATAGGTCGTCCGGCAATGCATCGTTTCAATCTAATATTTTTACCCATAGACTCTAAAATATTATTTTCATTTTGGATAATAGATGAACCAACCAAATGGGACAAAAACTCTAGTGTTTTCTGATATAATTTGTCGTTTTGTTGGCTTTTCAATAACGTTTAACGTTAATTTAAATGAAACAACATCTTCTGTTGAATTCCATTGAAGACCAAAAATTTTTGTTGCCGATGAATTAAAAATGTTGAAGCTTAATTAATTTATTCTTCTACCATTAGTGCGCAAATGCATTTGATTTAAACTTTTTCAAATTAAAACCGCCAGTCTGCAATACTCGACATTTTTTCTGTTTTGCTTTTACAACTTCTTCAACAGTTCAACTGTATCACCTAAGATGAAATCGTCTACGTAAAAGTAATTTATAATATGAGAAACGATGTTTTTATTGTTTTTCTTATTATTGTAGGTTTTCTGTTGCAAGGTTCTGATTGTCAGAAATGGAGAACTCGCCCATAACCCAAAAGTATTAAGTTTGTAGCACGCTGAAATATCACCTAATGGTTCGCTTCTCCACAAAACTCGCTGTAAATTGGGTATCTCTTACAGTAATCATAATTTGAGTGTACAATTTTTTAACATCACTAGTCAGTTAATGATTTTTGAAGCACATAACACATGTAAAATTTATATTCGAAGTTTGAAAATGTTTGTTGAAATTCGAACATTGCTTAAAATATTTTACTATTTTGTGTAAATATATGTATTTTAATTTATGCAAATAATAAAGAATTTACTCGTACAAGGAATCTTGTATGCAATTCAGGCATAAAGCATCTCTACTGCTTGAGAGTGAAATTGTTGCTCGAGGCGTTAGCCGTCTACTTGACGCCCGTATACATAAATAGCTATTGTGTGCTTGTTTTGATGTGTGAATATTTCGCGTGCACAGAATGCTTTTACGAAAACTTTAAAATATTTTGTAGGCATGATTTTATTTTAGAACAAAATTGGATATTTTTTGTTCTTGTGTTACAAAAAGTATATCTTATACGTGTTTTGGACTGGGATTCCAACTAAACTACAAATTCGTAGATCACAAGTTAGTCATTCAATGCTAACTTAGTGTATGATAAACATATGTTCGTAGAGATAATCAAACTAAACTTTGCTAGAATTGAATAATTAAATTACAAAAATAGCTAATAAGAAAAGAATCAATCAACTTAAAGTCGTTAAATAATGATGATATTTCACTTTCACTTTGAAATATCATCGCCTCGGTAGGTTGTATAGTGTGTCTGCCATAACGGATTTGAATCTTTGCACTGACGAGGATAGTTCGAATCCCAATCCGAAATACGTAGAAGAGAAACATGGAGTTTTTCTGAGAAAAATTCAGTATATACTTTCGAATTGAAAAATTCCAAATAATTTAATTGATTGCTTGAGTTTATGTGCCCAAAAGTTGAATTAACCATGTATCTCTTTTCTCCGCTTCCACATCTAACATCTTTAAATCCATTTAGAACTTCATCGTTTGTGTCACTAACACCCTTTTTTGTGTAGAGGATAACTTTTCGAATAATTTTGAATTTTTTCATATGCATGTGACTGTATAATAGGAGAATTATCTACGTAATGATACTCTTTACATTCATCTTCAAACAATAGAATGTTAGTATTCACAATTTCTTTAGTTGCACAAACAGTGCTGCACGTGTTTTGATTCCTCCGATTCCTAGACATCTTGTTGTATAATACAAATCACAAGGTTTTTGTTGGAAATCCAAAATTTGACGTATTTTGTTTTTGATTATCCGGCTCGTAGGACCAATGAATCTTGTGGTGAAGATTGTCTCTTTGAAAATTTGTTCCAAATCACAAAAGGAATTTTAAAAAGAAGACATTTCAATATCTTCACAAACTTTTATAATAGAAAGTATTAGATCCTATTTTGATTATTAAAGTGTAGAATTCTCACTTAAGTTTATATAAATTTTTTATTACTTTTTTGTGGTTGGATTTTTTTATATTCGCAAAAACAAAGGAGACAACAACGTTTTATTTTTTGCTACAGTCAAAAAATTAATTGTAAGGTTTTAAATATAAACACAGCAATCTAATCAATGGTTAGGTAATTACTTCGGTCTGAAAGAAAGTATTACATTCATGAGCTAAAAGTGAAATTCTTACCCCCACTTTTTTTGACATTTCTCGACGTTTTAGGACCTCCTGATTCTAAAAAAGCAAAAAAAAAAATGTATGTCTGTCGGTGGCCGGCCGGCCGCCGTAATTACCTACGCTGCAGAGAAAACCGCTGTAGGGATTTCAAAATTTTTTTTTCTAAAAATAGGTATACTCAAGGGACAGGTCCGAAAGGATATTTTTAGAATTTTGGAAAAGTTTGAATTTTTAAGAATTTTTGAAATATTATCGGAATTCAGAAAAAGTTTAAATATTTGATTTCATTCTAATTTTTCATTCTAATTTAAAATATCTGGAACAAGTAGCTTGAAAACCATGGTGATACTTTTTGCGTTGCTTTTGATATTGCCAAAGCATTTGATAAAGTATGGCAAAACAATCTTATTTGCAAATTGAGATGTTACGTCTTAAATGAGCCACTTATTTCTTGGTTACAAAGCTTTATTTCGGAGCGCAAATTTCTGGTCAATGTTGATGGTGTTTCATCGAATATCTTTTCAACTAATGCTGGTGTTCCTCAAGGTTCCGCTTTATCACCTACTCTTCTTCGTCTCTATATTAATGAGTTGCTAGATCCAACAGTTAATCCAATCCATAGTTTTGCTGATGATAGCACACTTCATGCGTCACATGAAATGCCAAATTTGTATGCACCATCAAATCTTAATGTCGCTAGATCAAACTTGATAGAGTCATTAAATATTGATTTAAAAACCATCTTAGATTGAGGAGTTGCTAACAGTGTTGAATTCAATACAAGTGAACTCAAGCTTGTCATTTTTCTAGGTTATCAATACAAATCCGTTTTTATTAAAGTTTGATTCAAATTAACTTGAAGAGAAAGAATCTGTTAGACTTCTAGGAGTTGAAATTAAAAATAATATGAAATGGAGTTCTCATATTTTTAGCCTAGCTATGAATACTGTTCAAACATTAGGATTTTTGGGTCGTTGTCGTAAGGTTTTTAATAGCGAGCAGCTTCTTTTAATATATAAATCATTTATTCGTAACTGCATGGAGTATTTTTTTCACATATTGGGCGGAGCTTAAATAAGTAGCTTGAAATGTCTTGATTCTATACAGCGGAGAGCTGTCAAATTGATCGGCAACTCGACTCTTACTAACGAGCTTGATTCCTTGCAACATAGAAGATACGTCGCTGATTTGACCGTATTTTACAAGTATATTATGGACGAACGGGCGTCTGCAGACATCAAATCGATTTTGCCTGAACCAGCAAACTTCGCACGTTGCACATGAGCATCAATAGCAGCCCATCCTTTTACGGTTCAAGTGACAAGGTGTAGAACTGTCGCTTTTTAACGCGATCCTCAAAACTTTAAGATCAACGTTAATAAATTCCTCAAAGAACATTTAATAATACTTTCGAGACCTAGTTCCCTAGTTAGCATTGTATCTTCGGATATTTAGAGACGTTGATCTATATTGTTTAACACTAAACACGCCTAACATTGAATAAAAAAAAAAGTTTTATTTCCGTATTTAAATTGGAACTTAAATTAAAATTTAACAATTTTCTTCAAAATCAGTACTTTCAGTACATAATTTTAGAAATCAGTAAAAATCAATACCGCATATGTCTATCAGTACAGAAGTTAGAAAATCAGTACTGTACTGATAAATTCAGTACGAATGGTCACTCTAATTTAAGCATTAATAAATTTATTTGACTGAAGTCTTATTTAAAACCGTGATACTGGATCAACAGAAAATCTCTTATTTTTACGGTTTTATTTCGCAAAAGAAGTTTAGCATTCTCTTATCCAAACTGACTTATTCTTCGACCAATTCAATTAAATGTTGATATCGCAGTATGATATACCGTCAGATATTCAAAGTTTTTTATTTCATTATCCAATTGAAAATGAACACCAAGCTCGATGCGTTGAGAAAAACCTAAATAGCTATAAAAAAAGTAACAATCAAACATCACACCACATTTTCAAAACTTTAATTTTATAGCTTTTACAGCTTAAAATACAGCACACCTACACTATAGTTTTTAAGTTTGATTACTTTTACCCTCTTTCGTTTTACAAGCAAATGTTAAATATAATCAATAAATTTTAATATTTGAGATTTGTATACATATATTCATAAAAAAAATATTGTACAACCATATACTGGAAAGACGTGCTTCTATTACCTCAGGTCATCTTTAGGAATAATACACCAATAAAAAATTTGTTTATTTTAAATTCTAGCAACACGAACTTTATTTATTTGGAAAAACAAAATATATTACAAAGTTGTGTTCACCAAAAAAATGGAACAGCAAAAGCAACATAAAATTATATTTTCTTCATCCACAGATTCTCCCAAGGGATATGTTATAAATGTCCAAAAAAGTATAACCAAAACTAAGATCTATCTCTTTTGTGCTTTAAAAATGGGGTGTTGATACCTCAACAGATAAAAATATATCAACCAACCCAGCGGAAATCAATAATGCATAATAATGCATAATAGTGCAAAATTGCATTATTATATTTAATTAATTTTCTTTATAATAACTTGATATAATTGTTAACGCAGCAAAAATTGCTTATTTAAAGAAAATGAATTACCATAAATAAATAAGAATTATTTTAACATTAAAACTTTAACGTTATTTTTCTTCATCATACAAATCTTCCAGTAAAGCTAACTGTCCAGCCCCCACCAGTGAAAAGCGGGTTAGTTATTACTGAAGGATTGTACATGGTCCTTCGAGTCTTCAAGTAAAATAAAGTGACCAGAGAGAACAACAGTCATTAAGATCAGTTAAACATAAACAACAATGGATACAAAAGCTCTGTTCGACCAACAAGCAGAGACAGCTGAAAATCTTAAACAGCTGGTTACAAACTACAAGAAGGATGGGAAAGAAATAAAAACATATGACTATTGCGAGAGAAAAAAACTTACAGTACAAAGGCTGTATCTGGAGTATCAACGGGTGGACGAAATACTAAGAACCACCAAAGGAGTTGATACGAAGCATCCTTACTTCAAGGAACATCGACTGAAGGTTCACCAATCATACGAATACATAATGGCTGAACTAAAACAACAACAATCAGTGCCAACAGTCGTAGTAACCAACAACTTAGATGAAGATCAGCAGAATGCCGGTGCCGTTAGTAATCCAGAAAACTCTGTTCCAGATAAACTACCAGCATCAGCAACTTTTTCAAGTGGTTTATCAATAGGAACAAAAGATTTGCCAGAATCATTATTAGCAAGAAAACAAGAGATAATGAACACACAACTTATTCGGAATTTAAGAGGAATTCGAGACGCTATTAATTTACAAAAACCAAAAGAACTTTTATCAATAAAACAAAAACAGATCGAATCTACCATGGAAAAACTTGAACTTATTCACCATGAAATAATTATGTCTTTAGAAAAGGAAGACAATGCAGGATATGTAAACCAACAAGCTATCTACGAATCTATTACTGATGAAGCAGAAGAAACATTAACTCTTCTGCAGCAATACATTAGTAGAAATAAAGTGAATATAGAAATAAACGAATCAAAAATCGATATTAAGCTTCCAAAAATCGATTTTCCTCGTTTTTATGGAGAATACAGCAAGTGGTCATCATTTTACGATCAGTTTAAAAGATTCATTCATGAAAATCCTAAATTGACTACAACTTATAAGATGTCTTTACTGAAATCCTACATAGGTGGTGATGCAGCCAAAATTATAAGTCATTTGGAAACAACTGAGCAAAACTACAACACAGCTTGGGAAATTCTGGTAGCGAGATATAACAACAAAAGGTTACTGATAACAAAATACGTAAACACAATTTTGTCTCTACCAGTTATTAACACAGAATCGGCTGCAGCTATCAGAAATCTGCATGATACATTAAGAGAATGTTTACATGCAATAAACAACTTTGGAACAGATACTAGTTCTTGGAATGCAATTATCATTCCAATAATCACAAAAAAAATGGATTCCGAAACTCTTAGATTATATGAAACAACACTCGCTAATCCTAGAGAAACTCAAACATTGGACGAATTTCTGAAATTTCTAGAGGGACGATTTCAATCACTTGAAGCTATCTCCAACTCTAGAATAGCATCAAAAAGTATCATCCATAGCAGCAACAACCGCAACATTGGCTATTCAAACGCTTCAAATAATAATAGCAATTCATCGACTAACAGTAAAGTAAAAGGTTTTCATGCCGTAAATTCAAACGTCAACAATTGCCAACAATGCAGTGGAAGTCACCATATTGGGCAATGTCCAGCTTTTAATAAACTATCAACAATTGAAAGAACACAGCTGGTGAATTTATTGAAATTATGCAGAAAATGTCTTACCGTGCACCAGAACAACGGCTACTGTAAATCTGCAATAAAATGTACGAAATGCATGGGATCATCACATACTTCTACATACAGATAAATCACAAAATGAAATAAAGTAATCCAATTACCAAGCCGTTAGTGCATCTAACTTAAAAACGTTTATGTCACTTCGTCAGAATGAACAACAGTCCGGTACGCTACTTGGAACGGCACTTGTTCAAGTTTGTAATCAAAATAATATTCAACCCAAATATCTTCGAGTATTAATAGATCCTGGGTCTCAAGCAACGTTTATAACAACAAAGGCGGCAAATGAATTGAAGATACAAGGACACCAAACGTTTGTTGAAGTAACTGGAGTTGCGGGAGCTAATGCTGGAATTGTACGAAAATCTGTGAATCTAGAACTACAACCTAGATTCCCATCTGCATTTAAGATGAAAATTAACGCTTTGGTTCTTGATGTTCTCACTACCATCCTTCCAGAACAACATATAGATGATAGAGAGTGGAATCATTTAAGCAATCTTATGTGGGCTGACCCAACTTATTACAAACCAGGTCCTATCGATGTGCTGTTAGGTGCAAATCATTACTCGGAAATCATACTAGATGGCATAATTAAAGGTAATACATCAGAACCGATGGCTCAACAAACAGAATTGGTTGGATCATACAAAGGCTACATAGCACTTTTTGTGATTTATGTCCTCTTCCTTTTGTTGTTCGAATGTTAAGAGGCCCCGCATAATCTACTCCTGTTTTTAAAAATGGTCGAGAAGGAACAATTCTTGATGATGGTAGATTACCCATTATTTGCTGATTGGCCTTAGCTTTGAATCTGTGGCATTTTACGCATTTATGAATTGAATTCCGAACACAGCTTTTTGCATTAATAATCCAAAAACGCTTTCGGATGTAAGATAACGTTAGCTGCGCTCCTCCATGCAAAGTTGTTAAATGAGCATTCGTTATTATTAGCTCGGTTACTGGATGTTTTTTGGGTAAAATAGTCGGATGTTTTTCGTTAAATGAAAGTGTTGAATTTTGTAATCTACCTCCTACCCGTAGTATACCTTGTTGGTCTAGAAACTGACTCAAAGAAAGAATTTTACTCTTACTTGAGATATGCGTTTTAGTTTTTAGTTGTGATATTTCATGAAAGTTTTTAGATTGGACTGTTATTACGATCCGCTGCAAAGCTTCCTCCATCTCTATCGTTGTTAGGGTTAGAGACGTTGGATACTGTTTTTTTCTAAGTCGGATTACAAATCGCTGACAGTATGCTATAACTCGTTGTAGTTTTATTAATTTAGAGTATCTTGTACAAAGAAGACTATATGGATCAGTTGTCATCATCGTAGTTAGCACAGTTCTTTTTGTATCTGGAATATCTTCAATTTTTAATCTTCATTGGTTACAATTCAAAGAGCAATCTCAATTAGTTTTGGAAGGAATAAATCATGAAACAACATTTATTAAAATGTCTTTATACACAACGCTTCTAATGGTTAATTTCCGAAATAGACAAACAACACTTATACAAGTGTTGACAAACACACATTCCATAATGGCAAAAACTTCTATCTTAACAACAGAACAATTGCAGAAAGAACTATCATATATTAATGAAAATATACCAAAGGGACAACAAATACCATGGCCAAACGGAAAACACAACATCCTTCACATGTATCGTGTGTTAACAGTCACAGCAAGAACAATTGAAAATCTGCTGATTGTCAATTTCAAGCTTCCATTAGCAGACAACATGCTCCATAATATGTACAAACTCACCGCTTTTCCAATGAATACATTTAATGAATCTAAAGCAATTGTACCAAAAGGAGAGATTCTCATCACAGGCTTACACATTGACCAATACTATTTTATGTCAACCATGGATTTGGATAAGTGCTTTGCAGCAAGCTCAGAAGAGTTTTTATGTAAGCAAACACATCCAATTCATACAACTGATCCTACAAAATCGTGTAGGAACGTTCAAAAAGCAAAACCTGTTGATAGTTGGTACCAATTAAAGACCAACACTTGGTTGTTCGCATTAAGCAATGAAACCAATCTTCGGATCATATGCAAAGAAGAACAATTTATGATCCATCCACACGGAGGCGGAAAACTTATACTGAAACCAAGGTGCGTGGCAAAGAGTGAAAAAATATTGTTACAATCCCAGGGATCATACAACAGTACCATCTACTCAGTAATTTTGAATCAAATGGATTTTGATGATGAAGTCGGGTTTAACAACTTTAGTCAACTTTTGAATTACTCCATCAATAACAGTATTTTTCAAGAAGTGAGAATCGCAGAAAATTCTATTAATACAGTAAAATATCAAGAAACCTTACCTTTCTTGCAAAGGCCATCAGTTCATGATGTTCATCATTATTTTATTTTGTATGGACTAATTGTGTCCATTGCAATTATTATAATTATCAAATATCGATGCAGTAAAGAGGTTAATGGAATTCCTGCAGCCCAGCAACTAGAAGTATAACAGTATACAGCTGGGCCCCGGAGTATGTTGATACCTCAACAGATAAAAATATATCAACCAACCCAGCGGAAATCAATAATGCATAATAATGCATAATAATGCAAAATTGCATTATTATATTTAATTAATTTTCTTTATAATAACTTGATATAATTGTTAACGCAGCAAAAATTGCTTATTTAAAGAAAATGAATTACCATAAATAAATAAGAATTATTTTAACATTAAAACTTTAACGTTATTATTCTTCATCATACAAATCTTCCAGTAAAGCTAACTGTCCAGCCCCCACCAGTGAAAAGCGGGTTAGTTATTACTGAAGGATTGTACATGGGGTTATCTGCAAAATTCTGCCAACAGTTTTAAAATTGAGATTTTTTGAGAGATCTTATTCATGTTACTAAAACTTATCGAATTTTGTGGTTTTTGAGTTGATTTGCTTACACAATCAAAGGCGAATAATGTTATATAAATGAATTGAAAAATGATTTTACTTGCGAATATTTTTTGTAACCTATTTCAGTTTCATAATACATACTTAGCTTTTCAAAATTAACGATTTTACTTTTTTTTAAGTTTTTAAGTTCTAAAAAACATTCGATTCATAAAAAATAATAAAAACGCTACCTTACTTTAATAGTTATTTACATATCGAGGGCTGAAAGTAGAAGATTACGCCTGCGGTTCATATTGAAGCCCGACGCGAAGCGATGGCTTTTATTGAACCAAAGGTATAACCTTCCTTTCAGCCTGAGTGTATATACAACGTTTTACGCACAACAGTACAACTTTTAATTATAGTATAAATCAATTTTTGAATTTTTTAAACTCGCTAGACATTTTGAAAATTATACTAAACATGCCATGATTTTCTCTATAAACTTCATACAATAATTTATTTATTTGTTCTAATTACTTCGGTTTTGAAAAAACCTAAGTATTGCATTCATGAGCCAAAAGTGAAATTCTTACCCCCACTTTTTTGGCATTTCTCGACGTTTTAGGACCTACTGATTCTAAAAAAGCAAAAAAAATATATGTCTGTCTGCCGGCCGGTCGTGGATTTCAAAAATTTTTATTTCGAAAAATAGGCATACTCAATGGGAAGAGCCGAAAGGACTATGTGTTCGATAGCTGTACCGGAAGTGTGTCTAAAGAATCGTCAACTGTGTCAAAACAAGGAAATTTGCATATTTTTTGCTTAAAAAACTTTTATTTTAAGTGATTACGAGGAGGAAAATTGTATTTGGAGAAATTTTGATGGTCGCAATTGGTATATGAGACCCAAATCTAGATTATTGCATTATAAGTTTGTCAAAAAAATGTTGTCAAGTGTGTCAAACGAATGATTTTAATTTTTTTTTTACACAATTTTTTGAGAAAAAATGTAATTAATTATTTGTATGACATGAAATTTTATTATTACTATTGAGAATTATGACATTATAAGTTTGTCAAGAAATTGTGTCAAAAGAATGATTTTTATTTATTTTTTTTGGAAAAAAAAATATGTTAAATGTAATTGAACATGACGGGATTGGCATGTGAGACCAAAATCTAGATTATTGCATAATAAGTTTGTCAAAAACTGTTGTCAAGTGTGTCAAAAGAAAGATTTTTTTTTACCCAATTTTTGTGAAGAAAAAATAAAATTAATTATTTGTATGACATGAAATTTTATTATTATTATTGAGAATTATGGCATTATAGGTTTGTCAAGAAAATGTTGTCAAGTGTGTGGCGATTATTTTACGGGCGGCAAAGTAGAAAAATACACTAATGTTTTATATAGCCACGGATTTTTATTTTAAGGGCGTTTAGTTCAACTTTCATTCACGATAACTAGGATGTATAATATGTTTTACGATTCGTTTGTGTGTAAAGAAATTTATGTTTATTAACACGAGTGTAGAAATATCAACACAAAGCAACAAACTCATCCTATACCACTTGAGCACCAACATCATAAAAAAACATATCCAAATCCTTTTTCTAGTAACACTAATTTTTGACAGAACATCAATTTCATAATCACAAAACATTCTTTTATTTATGATTCTTAGACCGAAACAAATCGAACAGACAGATAAATAAAAGAAGGAAAAAAAGGCAATTGAAAAATGAATATCAAGTTCCTTTGTTTTCCATTCATTATGTCTTATTGTATGAAACGATTGAAACATAACACTATTATTTTGTCTTACAATTTGTTTCTTTGTCTTACAAATTTCTTTTGCAGATAGAAAACAATTTTTTTTAAATTGATTTGTTTTGTTTAAAAACAAAAGCAAAGATTATCTCTATTATACGTGAAGATTTCCATTGTCACATGTGAAGACGGTATTCGATTTATTTATTGTTTTTGTTATTGTTTAAGAATAGGAAAATTTGTTATTCCTTCGCAGGATTTGGAAAATCCGTTAATGTCGATTATTATTATTGATACGCAGAGACTGTTTAAGAGGAATTGTTGAAGAGCTAAGGGAATTACCAGTAATTTCTCTAGTACGAATGTTTACGAAGATGCTTTTTGATAGCGGGATTAAAGATTTATTAGAATATTTCAGCAAAGAAAAATAAATATAGAGCTTTGCGTTTGTAAATGATAAAAGCTTATGTTATGTTATGTTATGTTATGTTATGTTATGTTATGTTATGTTATGTTATGTTATGTTATGTTATGTTATGTTATGTTATGTTATGTTATGTTATGTTATGTTATGTTATGTTATGTTATGTTATGTTATGTTATGTTATGTTATGTTATGTTATGTTATGTTATGTTATGTTATGTTATGTTATGTTATGTTATGTTATGTTATGTTATGTTATGTTATGTTATGTTATGTTATGTTATGTTATGTTATGTTATGTTATGTTATGTTATGTTATGTTATGTTATGTTATGTTATGTTATGTTATGTTATGTTATGTTATGTTATGTTATGTTATGTTATGTTATGTTATGTTATGTTATGTTATGTTATGTTATGTTATGTTATGTTATGTTATGTTATGTTATGTTATGTTATGTTATGTTATGTTATGTTATGTTATGTTATGTTATGTTATGTTATGTTATGTTATGTTATGTTATGTTATGTTATGTTATGTTATGTTATGTTATGTTATGTTATGTTATGTTATGTTATGTTATGTTATGTTATGTTATGTTATGTTATGTTATGTTATGTTATGTTATGTTATGTTATGTTATGTTATGTTATGTTATGTTATGTTATGTTATGTTATGTTATGTTATGTTATGTTATGTTATGTTATGTTATGTTATGTTATGTTATGTTATGTTATGTTATGTTATGTTATGTTATGTTATGTTATGTTATGTTATGTTATGTTATGTTATGTTATGTTATGTTATGTTATGTTATGTTATGTTATGTTATGTTATGTTATGTTATGTTATGTTATGTTATGTTATGTTATGTTATGTTATGTTATGTTATGTTATGTTATGTTATGTTATGTTATGTTATGTTATGTTATGTTATGTTATGTTATGTTATGTTATGTTATGTTATGTTATGTTATGTTATGTTATGTTATGTTATGTTATGTTATGTTATGTTATGTTATGTTATGTTATCCCGTATAACCATGAGTTATAACACCTGTATATGACCTGTAACGATATCTTTATCTAGATAAAGAAACATGCTGTATGTACATGGTATAGGAACTATAGATTTGGAATAAAGATACCTTTACCATAATATCCCGCTTTGCTACAGTTTTATTTATAGTCTCTCTATAGGCTCTACTACAGTGTCTAATTAGTCTCTCTATAGGCTTTGCTACAGCTTCTATTTAGTCTCTCTATAGGCTTTACTACAGTGTCTAATTAGTCTCTCTATAGGCTTTGCTACAGTTTCTATTTAGTCTCTCTATAATTTTTTATAAAGTTACAGTAAAGATTATGTTGTCCGGTTTGTATCATATTACAGCCGAAAAATTAACAAAATTATATCCATATTTTTGTTATATTTCTGACATTAATTGTTTGAATTAGCATGACACTAGAGTTTCATGCTAATTAATTACGATTATAATCTCAGAAACTTCGAAACTTAACTTACCGTAAAACTTTTTTTTTTTGTACTTACCGTGATGAGGCTTGAACCCGGGTTTAATTCTTCATGTTCCATCGCTCTATCCGCTATACCATGACGTCCTTGTAAATATCTGAATTAAATCATTTAAATTGAGTACCATAAGTGTAGGTCAAATACAGGCTCTAGATGGGGTTATCTTTACACATAATTCATGTTATCAAACCAAATGTCAAATTGAAACAATGATGTTTCAAAATTTAATTATCAAACATGCCGAAAATAATAGTAAGTAAATATAGGCGCCGAGATCAAAATAAATATGGTAACCATTTTAATAATATAAATAATAATAGAAGCAATAATGAGTTTAATGTTCATCTAGATCACACTTATTCTCGTGCTCAGGGAGTAACTAATAATAACATTTCAATGGAATCCGATCCACGGAGTGAGTATCGGTATTATTAACATTTATATAGAAATTGTGTTTCATTTTATATTAATTTAAATAGGTTCACCTTCACATGAAGATTTGAATGATGTACAATCCTCTATAATTAGTATTATGGATAATTTAAATCCAGGTTTGAATGATGTATGTATCGCTGGAATAAGTATTATGGATAAGCACAACAATGAATTTCCAAACAACTTGCGAGAATGGGCAATCAATTGCCATATTGAGCAAATTACGCTTTCAAAGTTACTAAAAATATTAGTAACGACTGGTCAGCATCCCGAATTACCAATTGATGCTAGATCGTTTTTAGCCACCCCGCGACAAGTGAAAGTTCGTCAGATTGACAATGGCCAATACATACATTTTGGCGTTGAAAAATACTTGCGATCTATAATTACTTCAAATAAGGCAGAAATAAATGCAGAGTTAGTTGATATTCAAATGTCATTTAACGTAGATGGAACTCCAATTTCTGACAGTGGAAGCAACAGCTTTTGGGTAATTTTGGGTAGCGCAGACAATATTTTAAAACGGTCAGTTGTAGACCTGGCAAACCTCAATCATTTAACAATTTTCTTAAAGAATTCGTCGATGAAATGTGTAACTTAATTAATGATGGAATTATTATTGAGCCTAAAAGGTATAAACCAAAAATTAAGGCATTTATTTGCGATGCACCAGCAACGGCTGAAATAAAAGCGAATAAATATTACTCTGGCTATTCATTCTGCCCAAAATGTGTCACTAGAGGAAAAATTGTTTTAGATAGAAATAGGAAAACAAGTAAAGTTGTTTTTCCACAAATAAATGCTTCATCCAGGACAGATTCAAACTTTAGAGCAAGACTTACTCCCTTTGGTGATGTTGATAAAGATCACTATAAACAAAATCGCAGTGAGCTTGAACGTCTTGAACCCATAGATATGGTTAACAATTTTTTGTTGGACAAAATGCATCTAGTTGACGAAGGAGTAGTGAAAAAATTAATTATTTTATGGATAGGCAAACCGAACCACCAAAAATTAAATTCAGTAAAAATAGGACAAATTAACAGCAAGTTAGAGAATTGTGCCAAATTTTACTGTATGGAATTTCAGCGGAAATCGAGGTCATTTCAATACGTCAGATTATTGAAAGCATCAGAATGTAGGACATTCTTATTATACAGTGGTCCCGCAATATTAAAAGGCATATTGCCAAAAGATGTGTATAAGCATTTTTTATGCTTGAGTTTGGTAATACGTATACTGACATCTCCTGTGTATTATTTGATGTACAATGAATATGCTGATGAATTACTGAAATATTTTGTAAACAATTTCATAAAACTATATGGAGAAAGCAACGTGACATTCAATGTCCATGGACTAGTACATCTGGCAAGTGATTCTAGGGCTGTAGGTCCCTTAGATGAAAATAGTTGCTACAAATTTGAAGCTTACATTAAAAATATAAAAAAAATGTTTCATTCATTTAATCGTCCACTCGAACAGTGTCACAATCGAATATGTGAAATGATTCAATTTAATACAGAAAATTTTCCAAAATCAAACAATCAAAATACAAAATTTACACATCGTATAAATGGCACAAATAAATTCAATACAGCAATTTTTAGCGATTTTTAGCGATTTTACAATTCGTTCAAACCTCAAGAGTGATTGTTGTATTATGTTAAGAAATATATGTCAAGTTATAAGGGTAAAATGTTTTGAAAAGAAAAACGAATCGTTTTTTGTCACTGACCAAAGATTCATAAATATTAAATCATTAAATAGTGAACCTTGTTGTTTAAAGGAATTTTTCTTTTTGACAGGCGTTTTTGAAGAGGCATTAATATAATATGAAATTGTAGAAAACGAGGAAAATAACCTTTGTAAAATGTTTTGCTGCTCTTATCTTAACGGCAGATATTTTGTTGTCCCTCTAAATCACACATTGAAAGCGATTGCTCAGTAGTCCCACTAGTAAAACAATGTAAATTCAGAATTCCAATTTAAATATAAATTAAAAATAAATACAATAAAAAATATAAAATAATATTTTAGCAAAATATAATAAGCAAGATTATTTGCATAAAATAATTTGCATAATTTAAAAAAAAGAAGTAAGAAATATAAAAAAAAATTTGTATCTATTTGTTTTCGCGTATAGCAGAAGGTCGAATCCTATCGTTCAAGTGCTGTAAAAAATACATGATTTCGTTTTTTGCCTTCCCTTCTGACACACCACAATTTTGAACTAAAACATCTAAGTATATAAAATATGTTAAACATACATATTTATAAAAAATGTCTAAATAAAAATTTATTTTAAAACTAGCAGGACGTTGCTACGCCTATAAAAAAGTTTGTGTGCATAGATTTTGTTGAATTAGTAAGAATAATTTCAAAGAGTCGTAATGAGAATAAAAGAAACCTATTTTAATTTTTTCATTTGGGAAATATGAATAACAGAGATCATTAGCACTCTAGCTGATCAATCCAGATAGTTTGAAAATTGAAAGGAAGGTCAACATTTGAAAGTTATTGGTAAAGAGTTTGGGAGAGTTTAAATTAAACACTTGCAATTTTTCGCGTTAATCGGCTTAATATGTGTCGCGAAAAATTAGGTGAACGTCAAAACATTCGTTTATTGGGTGTTACAGTTGTCAATGACTTACTCTGGAACCGTCATACTTGCGATACAAAATAGGCACACCGCACTAAAATTTACTGTTTTATCGTACCATTTCATGTTGACTAATTTCATTTATCAATCTATCCAGATTATTTGCTGATCTTAAATAAAGTCAATTTAGATTTTCAAATATATTTTACCAACTATTCCCAATGCTCTACATGCGCTCTGCTCTGTGTGCTTTTATTAGTAATGGAGCATGTCACTGAAAGAAAACTTTGAAGAGCAGACTAAATATGCATAGCGCAGATGTTTGATACGAAACACGATTTTGATCAAAAAACCGGTCTAAGAATGACAGCATTTTTAGTGAAGGTTTTCGTTTTTTGGGTTTTGTCGATTTATGGCCATCGTCTTATTTTGACATTTCTGCCAGAGTTTTAAAAAAAAATTTGGACAAACTTGGACAGTTAATAAATAAAATAATATAAAAATAATAATAAGAATAATATCATTTATAAATCCAGACTTATATACTAATCTAAAACCAGTCAAATCACTTCATTTGTTGACATATTTGCATATATTTTACCGATTTCTTCAAATAACCTACATTGTTTGTTTGTTTTTGAAATTAATGGGGACGCATATTTTTCTTAATAAGTAAAACACTTTCAACCTGTAGCTTTGATATTATTGTTCATAATCCTTTTCTTCAATACAAAGGTTCCATTGCAAAAACTTGCTGCATCAATGTTTCTAAAAAGAGGAAAAGAATTTTTCAATTTTCCAATTTTCTATATTTTGAACATGTATCACATCTATTTAAACCAAATAAAATATGTATTACATATGTATATACACCAAACCAAGAACGTGTTTGTTGTAAATTAGAAATATTTGTTGCAACGTAATGTGTTGGATACATACAATTGTATCATGTATGTATATAATAAATATATAAATGTTTGTCACATTATACTTTAATTTTCCATTTGAATGGTAATTCTGTTTTGCGGAAAAAAATCGATCAAAGATACCTGAGCAAAAGCTGAATAAAACTCAAGTATAAAATATAATATACATTTAGGCATACATTTAACCATTAGGAAAATTAAAATTATTAATTATAAAAAATCTAAATTAAATTTTAAAATTTCGGCTCCGAGGAGCATTAGTACCTGTTAATGACTTTCTCCTGACAAAATTTCAGACTCCTGTGTGCTACAGATTTCGCTGGAGAGCGCACGCAGACAGACAAATACTTTATTTTATTATTATAGATAAACTAACCTATAATTATTTTCACTTGTTTCAATTTTCCTATGCCAAATTTTTTTTCCCGTCCTGAAAAATTAATTTTTCCTTGTAACGTCAATGAGTATAATCGGTTTAGCATTTTAGTATGTTCTCTAACATCTCGTCCGCCAATGCGTTTTAAAAAGTAAAACTGAAAATATATTATAAACTATAGGAAATGCTTATTAGGGAAGCTATATGTAAAACCAACCAATTCGTCCGAAAATGTTCCTCCGTTACTTATTTTATCTTCCAATTTAATAATATCTTCCGTCGTATTTAGAGGTAACTTATTGTTCAGCTCAAATTCCGTCTGAGTTATATTCAGTGAACTTGGAAAATATAGGTGAGAGTTACTTGATGCAAAGAAATGTGAGAGTTCTTGTTGAATTATTTGACGTACATCTTTTAATAATGATTCCCGGAAGTTTCGTAAGTCTGTCGTGGTGAGAATATCGTTTAAGTTTGTATTTAAAACATCTGTGGTGGTGAGAATTTCAGTTCCGCTTATGCAATTAGAATCTGTTACATTGGTGTTATCTGCCGAATTAATAGTATCAGATATTTCATTTTCGATGGTTATTGCTTCAGTAACACAACTTTTTGCACTGTGCACAACTTTTTGCACTTGCAATGCATTTTGTCGGAAAACAGGCACTGCTGGTAAAATATCATCATCATCGGTGCTAGATTCAGATATTAAATTTTCACGATCCGTAAATTTTCTTTTACGCAAATTTGTTAGTACTTGTTCATTAATAGCTGTGCCAATATTTTCTATATCCGTAGTATCCAAATCAGTTTTATTTGTTAATATTTCTTCGGCCAATAATGCTTCTTTGTAAGTAGCTGAAACCAACAACCAATTATTTTTGAATTGTAAATAAATAAATACTCGACTTACCAAATGATTTGTCATCTAATGGCTTTACCTCATATACAGGCCATTTTTTATAAAATTTCCGATTATGTATAATGTAATCTTTCGCCTTTTTACACAGAATTTCACCTAAAAATAATATTTGTATACAATAAACACCAATAACCTAAAAATATTATATTTACTCACTTTGCCATCGATTACCCAATCTGTGGGTAAAGTTGCAATTTCCTTGCTCGCAAGGAATTCGTAGACTTTAAACATTTTATTTATTTAAACTTATAGAATTAAATCTAAAACTTTATATTAAATATTTTATTTTATATTTACATATTGCAATTGCAACCAAACACACGAATGAACAACAAACCAATGAAAAAAGGAAATCAAGTTATATTGTGTTTGACAGACTCTAATATTCAGTAAAGTTACTGTACAAAATGCTTTATATAATATATAAAGTATCGGTGTTAAAGTAAAGTGGTATAAATTTCTGATGAATGTAGGTTTTGTACAAAGACTCTATATACATTATTTATTTTAATTTTAAACCGTAACTTTATAGGTATATCTTTAAATATTCTGTACATAGTTTACCAGTAAAGAAACTAAGAACAGAAAAGAGATAGCTACTGTATCGAAATTATTTTACAGTAATTTACCGTAACTTTATAGGGATATCTTTAAATATTCTGTACATAGTTTATGATTCTTACCAATAAAGAAACTAAGAACAGAAAAGAGATAGCTACTGTATCGAAACTAATTTACAGTTATAAATTTCCTGAGACTATATAGATACAAATTTTAGTTTTCTATAGAGGTAAGCAACTAAAGGTTCTGTACAAATTTATGGAGATCTGTACTTGTGGTTATACGGGATGCTATGTTATGTTATGTTATGTTATGTTATGTTATGTTATGTTATGTTATGTTATGTTATGTTATGTTATGTTATGTTATGTTATGTTATGTTATGTTATGTTATGTTATGTTATGTTATGTTATGTTATGTTATGTTATGTTATGTTATGTTATGTTATGTTATGTTATGTTATGTTATGTTATGTTATGTTATGTTATGTTATGTTATGTTATGTTATGTTATGTTATGTTATGTTATGTTATGTTATGTTATGTTATGTTATGTTATGTTATGTTATGTTATGTTATGTTATGTTATGTTATGTTATGTTATGTTATGTTATGTTATGTTATGTTATGTTATGTTATGTTATGTTATGTTATGTTATGTTATGTTATGTTATGTTATGTTATGTTATGTTATGTTATGTTATGTTATGTTATGTTATGTTATGTTATGTTATGTTATGTTATGTTATGTTATGTTATGTTATGTTATGTTATGTTATGTTATGTTATGTTATGTTATGTTATGTTATGTTATGTTATGTTATGTTATGTTATGTTATGTTATGTTATGTTATGTTATGTTATGTTATGTTATGTTATGTTATGTTATGTTATGTTATGTTATGTTATGTTATGTTATGTTATGTTATGTTATGTTATGTTATGTTATGTTATGTTATGTTATGTTATGTTATGTTATGTTATGTTATGTTATGTTATGTTATGTTATGTTATGTTATGTTATGTTATGTTATGTTATGTTATGTTATGTTATGTTATGTTATGTTATGTTATGTTATGTTATGTTATGTTATGTTATGTTATGTTATGTTATGTTATGTTATGTTTTGTTATGATTCCTGGAAAAACACATGCGAAACACTGTATAGGAAAAGTGGTCTCCGTCGGTAATCGAATCCGGTATCCTTGAATTTTAGGGCTTTTGTTTAAACAACTAAGCTAGTACGGTGGCAAAGTGACTTCACTGAAATCACTCCTTCAACGTAAATACAAATATATACGATCTGTTTTAGCATAACGATATTATAATACTTTGAACAGGTCTTGGTTTGAACCTTCTATCCATGTCCAAAGTTATTATTTTTGGTTTTTCATTTGAAACTTAGAATATAATAATTGAAATTGTATGAACACCAATAAAATCTAGAAATATGATACAAATAGCATCAAAACGGTTTTAGAAAACCATGTGACCAAACATTTTATATCCAATCATTTTTCGTATGCTCAGTTTAATAATTTATTTAGAGTTATTGATATTTTTCTACATCGCTTATAATCTTTCAACAAAAAATCAATTCAAATCCTTATCAAAAACAAATTAGTTATTCAACGAAAATACAATTTCGATCAAAATCCATATTTTTTTCTGTTCTTGTTATACATATTTGTTAAAATTTTCATTTTGTTGTTGATTTTTTTTTTTGTGTTGTCGATTTACTGCTGCCCAACAATTCAATTCACTGCATTGTGAAAAAAAAAATGTTTCGCTAAAATAAATATTGAACTGAATAATAGAAAACAGTAACAAAAAAAGTATACCGGGACCAGACTAGAATAAATATTTAGTTTTTGATTTATTGGTAAAATTCAGAAGTTTAGAGGAAGTTGATTAGAATTAAACAAATTTGTTTTTAAATTGGAATAGAAACAAGTAGAAACAGATAGAAAATGTTAGCAAAAACATTGTTGTGTGAATATTTTGTTTAATTGGAGCAAGTTGATGTCATGGAGTAAAAGGAAGCTACATGCTACTTGATGAAACGGTGGTGCTATTTTTCTCGAACGATCTTTTATAAAAGTGGAAAATTAATAACCATCGATAGCTTTAGAAATAGTTAATAACGACTGCTCTCCCATCCGTGTGTGTGAACCCCAAAATTTTCACTGGAATCTTACGGCAAAATCACCTATGACATTGATTTTCAGAGCTGCAGGTCAATTTAGACCCGATATATGTTACCCCAAATATATATAGACCCCTAAATTTAGTACCACTACCCAGCTATAATTGACTAATATATCTTATGACATTGATTCTCGATGCCGCAGGTTAATGGTGACCTCTGATCCGAGATAGTGGATGGGAGTCAAAAGGTGTGTTTTTGTTTTGTTTTTCAAAGATAGATGAAACGTTTCAAGAACACGAGTAACCCGACTTTCCGCGGGCTTTTGGTGGTTAAAAGCATCTCCCGTGCTCGTGATCATGTTGTATCCTTGCAATACCACCTGTTAAGGTATTCTTTCGTAGGGTAAGGGTTGATGTACTAGTACTCTCTCGTATATTATAGCGTAGTGTTGACATGGCTGCTCTTCGTTCGTCTTATCTCAGTCGTTTCCTCATACTTGTGATTATCCAATTTGCTTTATCGCAGATGTCTTTTGAGTTTAGCGTAAATTGCATGAGGCTATGCAGAGTGATTGACTATCCTATATGCTGCTCAATAAGTCTTCGTGCGTTTATAAACCTTTCGTATTCAATTATCACTTGCTCTGTGGCCTTTTTCTAACGCAGTAGAGACAGTTTTTATTCGTTACATCTTTATACTTATACTAGTACTCACGGAAGCATCCATGACCTCAGATCGTCTGCATCAATGATAGTTGAAGTCACCGTACGTTAGGGATCATCACAGAGGTCCATCGTCCGTTGGTGGAAGCTTCCAGTTTTTCTTGCCATTCTAGATGATTGTCTATGATTTAGTTTTCGCGTGTTTGTCGGTTACTATCATATTGTGTTGCTATAGGACGAGTGAATACCTCTTTTGCTGCAATATCGATTGGCATCCTACTCGTAATAACATTTACAGCATTATCAGAAACCGTGCGGAAAGCACAGCATATTCGCAACGATGTCAGCCATGCTCTTACAGGTTATGGTCTGGTTACATTTGCTAGTAATAACCGTGAGATTATCGGCTACAACAACTATGTCAATGTCATCTCCATAACCGATAATTGGTGTTTGTTCCGGCACACATACTCTGAAAAAACCATCATACATGATGTTCCATAAAGGTGGTCCAAGGATCTGTTATATTGAACTTCTTAGGACCTGCTGCGTTATCAAAGACCAAAGTTTTTCCATGAAGTAGCTGATTATTTTACGAACCAGGTAGTCAGGTACCTGTTGTTATTCTGGGGCTCCCAGGATTTGGTTCCAGTTGGCTCCTGCCAACTAAAGGCATAAAGCTTAAAGGCATTTTTAACTTCCAGAATGACAACAGCACAGCATTTATTTTTACCCTCCAACCACCGTTTACCACTCAATGCGTTACGCGCTATCTCACATATTGCGGAGATTGCATCAATGGTAGAGCGTTTCTTTTTGAAACCAAATTGCCGGTCAGAAAGATCCCACTCGTCATCAGTATGTCGCTTAAGTCGTTAGTACAAATAATTTTCTCACTGATCTTTCCAGTTGTGTCCAGCATTCACAGTGGGTGCTGGTACGAGGGTTCTTCTGGTGGCCTGTCAACTTTTGGTTTAACCATAAGGCGTTGGCGTTTCCAACTTTTTGATTCCGCTCGACGTGGTTGCTTTCAAACCGCTGTGGTGACTTTGTTTCAACTATAATAGAACGCTTTATTGTGCTTCTCTTGCGAATGTTTCACTTGCAAAAGTGAAATCGCTAATTGAACCTGCTTTTCACAAACCCCTAATGCTGACGACTAGATCTACGTTCAAATGGGAGAGTATTGCAGGTCCATGATAGCAACTTTGCTTGTCCTGTCTGCAACCTAGTTCCAATGGGCAACAAGAGTTCTATATTCTTCGCAAATCAATGCCACGTCCACTTGCTGGTCTTTAACGGTCTGTGTCAGTAGGTCTTGTGTAACCTCGCAGTGGTTAAGACTCATCTGGATATACCTAAAAATATTGGTAAGCTGGGCATCTACTGCCTCCTGTAGAATGTTCACTAGCGTCTGTGGTTTCCGCCAGGCAAAGAGCACATTTGTGGGGCTTTTTACAATTTTTCGATTTATATTCTTTTCCTCTGCATTTAAAATCCCGTTAAATCCACATCCCTTTTACAGTGCCTTGCAACATGACCGTAATCAAGGCATCTGAAACAGCGTGTTGAAGTGACTCGCTTGCGCAGTCTGCTGTGATTCGGATGTATCCAGGCGGAACAAGCGCATACGCTGATTGTTCAGACAGCCGTCTGATTCCCGTTTCGCATTGTCCTCAAAGATTTCATTGTATTTGTTTGGATAGACCCAATTGTAGGAAATTGAGTCTGGATTGCAATGCAAATATCTTCCTCCGTTGTTACCTCATCTATGTCGCAACATTCTGTAAAAATTCTTGACACAACAATCTAACACTCTCCGAGTCTCTGAGTGCTAGCTCTGCGTGATTAATTCTCTTCGCCATAACCTTTGAGAATGATGTTGTTGCTCGTTTTCGGCATTGCTAGATATATGAGCGCTCCGTCAGGTTTTGCTTTGCGCTTCTTGTAGTGATCAATTTATTATTATTTGCTTGCAATCCAGCGGATGTGCATGAACTCTCGCTTAATCCAACGCTTCTTTTTAATGGTAACTTTGTCGTTTTACTGCTCCTGCTAAATGCTGTCTTTGGCTTCTTCAGTTTATCGCTTGGAGTAGGTACAGCAGCCATGTTTGCCACCACCGTATCATTGCAGTCCCTGGGTTTTGAGGACTGGAAGCCGACTTGCTCATTCCCTTCAGTCATAAGTACGTGGGTTCCTGTTCCCTACACCGGAAGATTTTATCCAAAAACGACCCGTGAGCCGTTCACTGTGTGTCAGACGCTCTTGCATTTGATTTTGTTGTGCTCTTGCTCGGGGACTGCTTCACTAAGTAGCCGCAACTCAATTTCATACTATCAATTCACTATCCATTCCACCACCTGTGACCTCTACAGTAGCTTGAAGCCCTGTGCGTGTGTGTGTATGTAGACCAAATATTTCAAAAAATGCTTGACTTATTGAACCAAAAATTGTTCACAGTTATCTTAGGTAAATATCACCTATGGCATTGATTTTCAAATCCACAATTCTGCAGATCCGTAGATATTCTCTCCATATAAGAGCCAGCCTTTTTTGGCCAATATATCTTATGGCATTGATCCTTGGAGCTGCAGGTCAATGGTGACCTCTAATCCGAGAGAGTTGATGGGTGTCTAAAGGGGGGTTAGAAACTGCTTTATCTTTTCACCCCGAATTTGGTACACAGGTGATTTAGGCCAATATATAATATTGCATTGATTTTCAGATCCTAAATTAAAAAAACTAAAGTGGAGTCAAGTTTTTATTGAAAAAAATGTATTTCCATTCAATAACAAAAAAAATTGATATAAAGATACTTCTTTACTTCTTACAAAAATAAATACAAAAAATGTACATAAATCACCAACAGGAAAAAAAATATGTGAAATAAAAAAGAAAGAAAACAACAACAAAAAGCATAAGAAAACTGAATAACCACAAAACATTTCTTCAATTAAAAAACTGAATTGCAGGAGTCGTAAAAATCCTCTAAATTCATTCTAAATTTTATTTCATAATGACGAAACAACGTTTTATTGTGCATTTAAACTATGTGCTTAAATCGGTCTTAAACTGTTAGATTGTTAGAAGGTCTTGAAATTTAAATGTCTGTAGAGACCATCTTTTAATAACAATAATAAATAAATAATAATAATAAATGTCCATATATTTTGATTAAGTTAACCGAATATCGTGATTTTATACTTGTTTAAAAGGTATTGAGTTAAGTAGTATTAGTAAATTATTTTTGCAATTTTTAAATTTGGTAGCACACTAAGGTGACCTGAAAAATAATTATGATATTATAAAATAGGCTAAAGGTGATACTCTAGTACCTCTAGTATTTTTTTACCGGGGTTTGAGTAACAATGTCAAAACAGTTACAATTTCATAATCAAACCAACATGACATCTAAGAAAGCAAATATATACTAGTACCGAATAAAATAAATTTAGATATTTTCGTGTCTAACAAATCCAAGTTGTTTTTTGAAGTAGTCTTCAAAAAATTCTTAAATTTCTGTTTGAAAACCCAGATTCTTGGACAGCGAATGAAGAATATTTGAGAATTTACCAGCAAACTAAAAGAATGGTGATCGCAAATGACGTTGCAGAACGGGGAGTAAAGTATAGTAATGTAGTAAGTACAATACCATTTTAAGTCAAGATGAAGAACAAAAAAGGTTCATCCTTTAAGTTGTAGAGAATCATCGACAAAAAATCTCTAAAAGAACATAAAATGCTGTCGCAGAACTAATTGTGAAACTAACTTAGTGAAAAATGTATTAAATTAACATTTAACACATCAATTTATATCCAAGTAGGGAGTAATCAGCTATACACACATGCCAAATTTTTACCTTGACATTTTCATTTCAACACTTTTTCATATATTTTGTCTAAACATTCTTATAACAAATATTTCGTTTTGCCTATTTTAAAATATTATATTTAATTTTCAGATCACCCACCCTATTGTGCTTCTAAATTTGAAACTTAATAAAATTTAAAATTAATTTACTGATTTTACTTATCTCAATTAATGTTTCCAATCCGGTTTAAGCCGGGGACTATCCGGATAATGCGTAAAATATTTGCTATCCGATATCCGGTTAATTCACAAAAAATCCGGATAACTAAATTAAAGCAAAAAATAAATGTTATTAACCTTTTTAAAAATTTTAATCAGCTAAGCTAACTAATTTTTTCATAATACAAGTTTTCATTTTTTCGATCTAAAAACGAGTTTTTTTCATTTAGACGATTTCGTTTGGTTGTCATTGATCTGACTGGATTCCAGCAATTGAATTTTGAATTTTTTAATTTGAATGAATTTATTAAAAAATTCATTTGAATTTTTAAAAGTGCAATTTAGATTGGGTTCCAATTGAATTGTCATTGTCTCCGCAATGCTAAATTGATATAGCACATTTTTCAAGTTGACTAAATCCACCATTTGCATTCTAAATGTTTGTAGACTTACTTGAAATGACAGTTAAACAATAACATCAAGTTCAATTTTTAAATAGTTTACAGTTTCAAATTCTATTATAAAATTTAAATTATTTGTATTATTAAATATCAGAACAATATATTATTGAATATTGTGTATCAAATCAGTTTTTGGTCAACTTCCATTAGAGAAAATTTATTTGTTATAATTTATTCACTTTGATGTTTGAACTATAAATTATTGTCTAGTTTTTAATGCAAACAACTCAATAAAAATTATGTCATGTTTGTCACCTGGGGCTCTATTCCCGAACACATAAATGTCATCACAATATTGTGAATTCACACAACATTGTGAATTTCGTATTATGTAACACCAATTTGGTGAAAATTCAACACAATATTGTGAATCTGACAAGAACAATATAGTTACTGTCAAAATCACAATTTTGCTTTATGTTTTGTGTGTTGACTTTTTTATACAAACTTTATCGATTGGCGTAAAAATTAATTTATAATGCAAAATTAAGTCTTTAATAATATTAAATAATCATATTTTTATATAAATATCATTAAAACAAATTTATTTATTAAATTAAATATATTTTTATTTTATTTCGCATGTTTTAAGATTAAAAAAGTTAGTTATCAAAAGTACGAATCTAGTACCAAAAATCTGTTATAATTTTGTAAAAATTTGTTATAATTTGTTTGACACAAATATGAGTTACCGGGGCCCTATTCCCGAACACATATTTGTCAATCGACAATATTGTCAATTTCACCAAAATGCTTAACAACTTTGTTTAAAAATGGTATTCTGTAACTCATATTTGTGTCAAACAAATTATAACAAAATTTTTACAAAATTATAACAGATTTTTGGTACTAGATTCGTACTTTTGACAACTAACTTTTTTAATCTTAAAACATGCAAAATAAAATAAAAATATGTTTAATAAATAAATATGTTTTAATGATATTTATATAAAAATATGATTATTTAATATTATTAAAGACTTAATTTTGCGTTATAAATTAATTTTTACGCCAATCGATGAAATTTGTATAAAAAAGTCAACACACAAAACATAAGGCAAAATTGTGATTTTGTCACCAACTATATTGTTTTTGTCCGATTCACAATATTGTGTTGAATTTTCACAAAATTGGTGTTACATAAAACGAAATTCACAATATTGTGTGAATTTACAATATTGTGATGGCATTTATGTGTTCGGGAATAGGGCCCCAGGTTATTTTGAATATTCACTCCAAGAAGTCTAACTGATTCACCCTCACGCAGTTCCTCGTGGTTTATCTTAATAGGGAAATTTTTATGTCGTTCTATTCGTGAAAGACGGCATAGTTTGGTTTTGGTTGGATTAAATGAAACAAGATTACGATCACCCTATTCCATTATACGATCCAGGTCTTTGTTGATAGAATCAATCAGCAGCCCTCTATCAGTGGTAACTGCAGTATAAGATCGAAATTTAGGAGATGCATGTGATGCATGCAATGTGCTGTCATCCCTAAAACTATTAGTCTAAGATCCGGCTGCAGGATTAGTGCGCTCATCGATTTTTTGCTAAAACCAAATTTTTATGTATATTTATAATTAGGAGAATATATATCTACCAGGTTGCCTATCAAAATTTGGCCGCCAGTATTTTTAATTAAATTATTTTTAATTGATTTTTGGGAAAAAATTTCGTTCACTTGTTTTTTAAATAAAATATCGTCTACATCACGGCAATTTATATAAAGATTCTAAAAATTCACGGTTGCCGTTGCGCACCTGGTCGCACCTCTTCGCAGCCAGGTGTAAACAGGTATGATTTCGATACATTTATACGTTCATAACGTGCATTGATTAATTCTATATCAAATTAAAGCTAATTTTTTTCTATTTATTATCATATATGGTTGCCTAATTAAATTCGGCCGCAAATAAGGGTTGCTGGCTGTTAAAGATGATAAATATTTAAGGTAGAGTGAAAGAGAGCTAGCGCGTAACATCATTTGTCAGACGAGGATAGCGATTGCCAGCTGTGCGACGCTCTTAAGTCATTGCGCAGGCGTCGAATGTTAGTGTTCTCAACCACCGGGGAGTAATAGAGACGACTTAATAAATACTCCAAAAAAATTGTCTTCCTTTTCAAAATGACAAATTTAAAAATTACAACAAAAAATGGTAGAATCCTAGTTTATCCCCCCAAATAAATTAGCGTTTTTTTTCAGATAAATAGAAAGATTAGGTGCTCTGCATCCTAATTATGAAAAAAAAAATTTGCGGAAATGAGGGGGTCAAAAGTTATAAAGGATCAAACTTTCAATTTTACCTTGGTCCCCCCCTTTGGTTTTTTTTTTCTTTTTTTCCTTATTTTTATTTATTATTTATTTATATTTTATCACCCACTAAAATATTAAAATTTAAAAAAATACCTTGATCCCCCCTTTGAGTTTTTAGAAGTAACTTGATTTGATTTTTGATTTTTTTTATGACTCGCTTCTGCGACCTTATACAACTTCGATCAAAAATAGCACCCCCGTGCGACCAAGGGGGGACCAAGGTAAAATTGAAAGTTTGATCCTTTATAACTTTTGATCCCCTCATTTCCGCAAATTTTTTCATAATTAGGATGCAGAGCACCTAATCTTTCTATTTATTTAAAAAAAAACGTAAATTTATTTGGGGGGATAAACTAGGAATGTTCCCAAAAAATTAATATTGATTTAACTCTCTTTCACTCTACCTTAAATATTTATCATCTTTAACAGCCAGCAACCCTTATTTGCGGCCGGATTTAATTAGGCAACCATATATGATAATAAATAGAAAAAAATTAGCTTTAATTTGATATAAAATTAATCAATGTACGTTATGAACGTATAAATGTATCGAAATCATACCTGTTTACACCTGGCTGCGAAGAGGTGCGGCCAGGTGGGCAACGGCAACCGTGAATTTTTAGAATCGTTATATAATGTCGTGATGTAGACGACATTTTATTTAAAAAACAAATGAACGAAATTTTTTCCCAAAAATCAATTAAAAGTAATTAAATTAAAAATACTGGCGGCCAAATTTTGATAGGCAACCTGGTAGATATATATTCTCCTAATTATAAATATACATAAAAATTTGGTTTTAGCAAAAAATCGATGAGCGCACTAATCCTGCAGCCGGATCTCATACTATATGGTTTGAGTGCACTGTGGAAATAAGTAAATAATTAATATATAAAAGAAACAAGGTTGGTGAGAGTGCAGAACCTTGGGGAACCCCAGCATTGGTTGTGAAAATATTGGATGTGATACCATCTAAATTAACATGAAATTGACGACCTGTAAGAAAACTATGAATTCGTGAGATCGTAAGATGGTCTATGCCATAGGATTTTAATTTAGCTATGAGATTTTTATGCCACACTTTATCAAATGCTTTAGAAATATCAAGTAAAATACTGAATGTCTCACCATGGTTTTCCAACGATTTGTTCTAGAGATGGGAAACGTAGGCTAACAGATCACCTCTTGCAAGACTTCTACGAAAACCATACTGCTTATCATCAATAATTCGCGACATTTCCAAATAATCTATCAAATTGTAGTTAACATATTTTTCAAATATTTTAGCAAAAACCGACAGAATTGCAATTGGTCTATAATTGTTAGGATCTATCTTACTGCCTTTCTTTGATATGGGTTGAACACTGGCCAGCTCCCAAGAATCGGGAAATATTCCGGTTTTATAAGATAAATAGAAAATTTTTGTTAAAATTGGAGCTAGTTGCCTAGCAAAATTTTTAAGAATGAGGGGTGGAATACCGTCGGGGCCAGCATAATTGTTGATATTGATAGAAAGAAGCATTTTCCGTACAATATTGCAACGAAAAATAATTGATTTCATTTTCGTTACAACTAGGGATATGAGTGTGGGAGAATGGGGAGGTTCAACTATGTGTGAGTTTTCTGCGAAAATACGACCCAAAAGATCCGCCTTCTCTTTCGAGTCGCTCACGGGAATGTCATTCAGAACTAAGGTTGGAATAGAGGATCGAGTAAAATTGCTCTGGACTGATTTAACTGCCTGAAAGAAACTACGTGAGCCAGATGGGTGCTCGCTGAGCCAGATGGGTGATAAACGCTTCTTTGTCCAAGTCTATTTTGTATTTACTAATATTTCTGGCTTTCTCATAGGCGCTATGGGTTTCAGGTGTTTTTTTTGAGTTATACGTCTTAAATGCTTTGCGTTTATTCCTCACTGCCTCATCAACATCCCGGGTGAACAAAGGCTCAGTTTTAGGAGTGATTACTCGATTTGGAATAAACCGACGCATTCTGTCTTTTATGAATTCAGAAATTCTTACTGCCGATGTGCTAGGATCTTGATCAACACAACAGATAGTTTTCCAAGGTGTTTCATCATAAAAGTCTCTCAGTCCCTCCCGGTCAGCACGTTTATAATTCCAAACGCGACGAGGATTTGCTTTAATTTGTGTCGGTGATGTAATTTGCACTATTGTTGATATTAGTAAATGGTCCGATGTTCCAAGGGGTAACTATATTTTAAATTATGAGCGTGTTTAATGGTTTATTATTTCACACCATTTATTGGAAAATAATTAAATCGATGACGGCTAAGAAAAGTGAAAGATGATTGTTATTAGAGTCTAGGAAATTGTGTTCAATAAGCGCATACAAATATTCAATCGCGTCATCAATATTTGAAAGTGATAGATTTTTTTTTAACGCAAAACATATATGTACAAGGTAGTACACTAGTTGAAGACAGTTGTATTATGATATTGATTAGGAAGGTCAAAAGTTTGATGTTGTTGGTCGATTACAGTGTAATTTCGACTCTTTTTTATACGAATATAAATTCGTAATACTGGATATAAATTCGTGATGATATACAATGGAATTTTGTGACAAATTTCGTTTGGCATTAGCTATCTCACATCAAGCTTAGGGAAATAAAATACTTTGTTACGAAACCATGGCTGATAGTTGTTGGTTGGAGAATTTGAAAAAAAAACTACATGTATAGAATGAATAGAATAGAAGAATAGAAGATCATCTGATTGTAGTGCATATACAGATCGAACTAATAATGAAGCGCATACAATTTATTTTAGTAAGAAGTGTTGTGCCAGGACTATTGCTCTTTTGCTCTAAAAATAATAATTTATAAACTCAATAATAATTTCATTGATTATCTTAAGTTTTGGTGAACGTAGCTACATTTTTGTTTTTTTTATTTAAATAAATCAAATACAGTTTTGATAAAGGGGAATTGTTTATGATTGCTGGGGGGGGTAAACGGAAAGCCTATGCAATTAATATAAATAAGAATAAATTATTCAAAATAATGTTCAGTATAATTATGAAACTCAACCAGTGACATGGATATCAAAGTCCATTTGATATTTTATGTTACATTGGTTGTGTTGGATCAATACCTATTCAAAGGTCAAATTAATATTATGATTGAAATTTAATTTCATTTCAATGTTTAAGTTTTTTTTTAATTTGTTTAAATATAATGTTGTAAATAAAATTGTGATGTGGGTGAAAATAAAAATAAAAGTTAGATGTCGAAATGAAGAGTTTGCATAAATAAATTAAAAAGTTATTAAAACAATATTTGTTTGTTTGTCTGTTAAATTATTTTTAATTCCAAAATCGTAGTTATGGTGAATAATTAAAATGAAAGTGGAATCTGATAAATCAATTAAAAGTTCGTTCGAAGATTTGTCGAGTGTCATGGAGATGAAGGCTAAATGATGATAATAAAACAACAGTTTTTTTTTTATGATTAAATTGTGGGAATTGGTTATAATGGATTTCCAATTGGCTGCAGTGTTGATAAATTTCCGTGGGGAAAAGAATTGAATACATTAAATGATAAAAATTTATACGTGGTGCATGCAGAAGTGAATGTGATGTTAAATAAAAATTGTTCGTGGATCTGGAAGAAGTATTTCTAAGTGGTTCGCTACTCCATAGTGTAATATAGTGGTGAACTTAAATCACTATTTCTGAGTTATTGATTTGAGTTATTGATATGATTGGAAATCAGCAACATGTTTATTTGGAATAAGGAATTTTGGTGTTGATATTAATGGTTATGTAAGACATCCAACCAAAGGATTATGTATATGGTTACAACAATCAAGACAACATTGAAGAAATAAATTTAATGTAAGCTAATTTTTATTTTGACTTGTATAATTTTTCAATTTTGGTTTTTTTACTAAATTATTTTATGTGCTAGTGATAAATACTTTGCAATGTTTATGTGATTCACTAAATAATGATAAGAGATTTTCAAGGTGAGGTTCAGTTTGTTGTTTTAAATTCCGTGATTTTCAGTGGTTTTCAGGTTTCATATAGCTTTTTTTAGCTATCTCGGCAATAAATTAAAATAAATAAGTTTATAAAGGTTCGAATATTATAAAAGTGGATCATCATGTACAATTTATAGTGTAAGCTTTATATTTATTTTATATAATTTTTTGTTCTTGCATAGTTCGTCCTAAGTTATTATTAAATTATTATTTCTTGTTAGCTAAATTTTTGGTATTTTTTTGTATTGAAAAAATTAGTGTAAATAAGAGATTTTTCAGGGTCAGGGCTTGCGATATTATTTTTAAAAAGTCCGACTATCTTTTTTTTTTTTTTTTTTTTTTTAATAAGAAGTGTTGTGTAGTAGGAATTAAAAAATGTGTCACAACAACACATAGATACCTTTTAAGACGTAAGTCCCACAACAACATGCGTCTTGAGGTATATGTGGACGCTTTTTTTAAATCTTTGTGGATTGAAAGCACTCGAGACTATTGATTCGGGCAAAGCATTCCATGTGTACGATGTACGCACAAAGAAATCTCTTTGCATTCTATTACTATGACAGTGAGTAATCTCGACAGTACGACCGCCCGCACACACCGATTGACGAGTAAAACGGGGAAAAACATATGTCTGAGGCATTATGGACCTGATTTCATCTGAGCACTGCTGGTGACGATATTTATAAAAAACAACGAGATCAGCAACAGTGCGACGATGTTCCAGGGAATCAAGACCTAATGTTAAATCTCGATCACCAACAATTCGTATAGCTCGCTTTTGAACAGAGTCCAAAAGAGCCAGGATAGTAACAGATGCAGCGCCCCAAACTTGACAACAATACTCCATACAGTTACGAATATAGGACTTATAAATGTGGAGCAATTGATGCGAAGTAAAATATTTTTTACATCTATTGAGGAGGCCGAGTTTTCTTGACGCGCTCTTTGCCATGGCCATTATATGATCGTTCCAGAGTAAGTCATTGGATATTGTGACTCCCAATAAACGAATGCTTTCACATTCGCGTATTTGGTCGTCACACATATTAATTGAAATATCGTTGGGAAACTCGGTCTTTGATCTGGAAACAATCAATAGCTGTGTTTTGGTGGAATTAAAATTGACCAAATTTTTGTCACCCCAATCGGCGACTTTTTTTAGGTCCTCGTTTACATTTATGGCAGCGTCTCTCCGAACGGGATTTATTCGTTCATGCATTTTACCCTTTGAAGATAGGGGGACGAATGACTTGTGCAGTGTACTATCATCTGCAAAACTATTTATTGGGTTACTGGTGATTTGCAACAGTTCGTTGATATAAATTAAAAATAAAGTGGGAGATAAAACTGAGCCTAGGGGTACACCAGCGTTAATTAATTTGGACTCAGAAGAAAAGCCATCTATAGATACCGAGATGTATCGGTTAGACAGAAAATTTTGAATCAACTTCACGACTGCGGGATGAAAACCGTACGCAACGAGCTTGTTTATCAAGTTATCATGCCAAATTCGATCAAATGCTTTTGAGATGTCTAATGCGATTACGTACGTTTCACCACCTTTCTCAAGTATGCTATTCCAAATATGTGCCACATAGTTCAATAGATCGGTTGTTGATCTTTTGTTTCTAAAACCGTATTGGCTGTCAGATATCAAATGGTTGTCTTCCAAAAATTTGGATATGTGTGAATTAATATAGTGCTCGTATATTTTAGACATGACTGGGAGTAAGGCTATTGGTCTATAATTTGAAATATCACATTTCGTTCCTTTTTTTGGGACAGGCTGGACATTGGCCAACTTCCAGCAGGATGGATAAATACCAGATTTATAGGATTGATAAAATATTTTGGTGAGGGTTGGTGCAAGTTCTTTTGAAAATGTTTTTAGAATAACAGGAGGAATGTTGTCCAGACCAGAAGCTTTGTTGTTGTTTAACCCCCTTAAAAGTTTTTCGACAATTTTGGGTTTGAAATGTAATTGTTTCATATTAACTCCTGAAGACTGGGTTTGGGGTGTTTCTTTAGGAGTTTCTAAAACTGTTGAATTTGAAGCAAAGCGTTCCGCGAACAATGTAGCTTTCCTTGCAGGGTCAGTAATGATTGAGTCACCATCAATGATAGGAGGGATAGAAGATTTAGTACCACAATTTAAAGAATTAATGGCACTGTAAAAACTTTTATCAGAAATTGACATACTCGAAAGTTTTGCCGCTTTCGCTCTGTCAATCTCTGCTTTTTCGTTTTCGATTATCTGGTTTGATATTTTATTAGCCTTTAAATATTGGGATCGATTAACAGAGTTCTTTTTATGAATCCAAATATTAAATAATCTACGTTTGTTTCTAAGAGCCAATTTGGCTGCTTTCGAAAACAAATATTTTTGTTGGGGTTTCATTATTGAAAAGGGAACGAATTTGTTAATACCGAATTGAATGGTTTCAGTAAAGTTTTGAGCAGAAACATTTACATCGTCAGTATAAAAACAATGACGATCAAAAGGGAAACCTTGAAAAAAACTTCGGAGACCATTGGTGTCCATTTTTGAAAAGTAAAATATTTTACGGGATTTGGGAACTCTAGTTTGTAGCAAATCAGTTTTGATAACTGATGTGATTAGATAATGGTCAGAATTTCCAATACTACCCTTATCGACATTGACACTCGTAATATCTGGCATAGATGTGAGATAAAGGTCTAAGAGAAAACTTTTATCACCGCCATTACGAGGAGTGAAAGTTGGGCTTTTTACAATCTGCGTCAGGTCGTGCGATGCAGAAAATATTTCTGCCTGCCTTCCATTGTTGTCGTCGGTCATTTTGGAAAATTCCAACCACGATTTGTTGTGGACGTTGAAGTCACCGGTAACGATAACCTCACAACTTTGAAATTGTGCTCTAATTTCGTCGACAACATTAGTCAAGTCATTAAAAAAATTGGGATTATGTTTGTTTGGGGACCGGTATAGAGCTATTGTGAAAAAAGAAATTTCAGGTAGACAAACCTTTAATACTACTGTACTGTAGCCATCACCATGTACTTCATAATTTGGAAAGCGTTTATATGCAACACTCTCATGAATGTATGCACATACACCTTGATGGAGTTTAAAAGCTGATTCAAGCCTATATTTGGGATTTAGTGTTACGTCATAGGTATAGTTTTCAGAAACTTGTGTTTCTGTAAGAAAAAGAATATGCGGTTGGTCGTGCTCGAGATGATGTTGCACGGCGTCCCGGTTGGCATTCAATCCACAAATATTTTGGATGTGTATTTTAAAAAGTTTTTTATCAAATGTGATAGTCATTTGATCAAAATATAATTTGTTTTAAAAATGGGTAACTAAACAATAAATCCTATCATATAATAAAATATGACATAGGCCAATATTTCATGATAGGATGTAAGAAATAATAAACAGGTGAAAACAAAGTTTTTAAAAAATTTGAAAGGTTACTAAAATATTTATCCATATTGTTCCCACGAGTTTAGACGCAATAAAGGTCACCAACAGGCCTTCGTCTATACCTGTTAGAAGTCTATATACAACTGGGGGCGACAGGTGCCCAGAGGATGGTACTTTTGTGGTTTGACCCTGCAAGAGTCCTCTCTAGTGTGTACCCACCAGGGGGTGCTAATAAGGGAGCACCTTCCCGCGACCCGGGCGGCTAAGCCAAGGTCCCCGTTCCCGCTAGACATGACAACAGGTTTACGGTTTGCAATAGCAGACTAGAGCCCACTATAGCTCAGGTACCTCGGGTTCGCCAAGTCCCGTATCACGATCTAATCAGACCAGTGATCCCTGAGGATCCCCTCATAACAACTTTTACATATAATTAAATGTCAAAAAAGTGCTAATATTGGTGCCACATTGCTCATTTATTGCGCATTAATCAGACTTGTACTTACTACAAATCGAATCATTTATTTTTAAAATATTTCCCCTCAATAGTATCCAATAGCTCGCAATGATAATTAATTGCAAAGAAAATGCTTTTAATGTTTGGTGGGATTTATATAGATTATAATTATTTTGATACACTGAAAGAAAAAAGTACTTGAATAGAACGACATAAAACATTATATTAAAGACTTTAACATTGTTTTTCAGCCGAAGAAAAATGTCATTGTATTAACGAAATGCCAATAGTTAAATTATGAAATTTCATTAAACAACGTCATACGACATTGTTTCATAAAAATTTTTTTTCATAATTCTATGAATCGTTGCGTAACTTTATGAAAGATATTCATTAATAAACATGATAGGTATTAATGAAATATTATCATCAAATCAATGAAAAAACTTCATAATTTAATGAACATTGTTAGAATGACAGCAGACATTATAATCATGACTTTGGCATAATTTTTTTCTGATATTTGACATTATTTTAATGTTAAACCATCATTAAATTATGAATAAGTCATTAAATAATAAATCTCACTTCAGGGCCTTAATCAGAACTTAATATTAAGGTCATACTAGAATTAAAATTTTGGAGCCGTTCTTAACAAAACCACAGGGCTTTTGAGTTGTTAATATATCAAAACACATTTTTATTTTATTTATTTTACATGCTGTCATCTGTGTGTCCCTATCCCACCGAAAAAAGTTAAAGAGAAGATTGAAAAATGAAAAACAAATTCAATTTTGAAATTCACACTTTTTATTTGTTTTTTAAAAATTCAGATAAAATATACACGTTCGATAATTTTGGTTTACTGTTTAAATTAAAAAAGTGATATCCAACAGAACTCCAAAACATCTCTGCAGGAGACGGAAATTTCAAATTAAAGACAAGAAACAATTTAAAACATATGTCGACTGCTCTAATAAGGCTGTTGAATGAGTACTTGATAGTATCAAAATAAACAAAAATTTCTTGTATATCTTGAATACTATCGCCTATGCATAGTATCATGTATTGGACATGCAATTCGCTATTCTTTAAGAAGAGGTGGTCTTCTACTTCTTGTGTACATTTAACAACATATAAAAATGCCTGCTCGGAATCCTTAATTGTGTATTTTGTGACAGATTGGCCACTGTCTTTTTTTCAACAAGTTTTGTAGTAGGTGCAAAGTACGCATGAAGCCCACAAATTGTTGCATCTCGAAAATCTAATAATAAAGAAATAAATAATAAAAACTATATGTATTATTATGGTTTTCCATATTGTTCACTGTTTGTATGCTTTTGAATTAAAATGCAATATTTAAAAATATAATTTTTACTGTTTATTTTTAACTTTTTATTTTATTAATAATAATATAAACTTCCTTATAGTAACAATTTGAATTTGATTTTTATTTTATTGAAAATCGATTTCGACCTACGTCATCCTCAGTTTTTAAATTATTATTACAATTTTTGCTTAAACTATGGTCTTATATACTATTTGAACTGCTATTTTTTATTATTATGTCATATATTTTGTTGGTTTTGGTGTTGATTTGATCATTTAAAATGTTGTTATTGTTTTTATGTTTATATATTTCTATTTCTTCCAATCTATCTAGTTGTTGTCCTTTTCTTTTTTTATGTAATATGGTTAAATTTGTGTTGATTTGGTCTATTTGTGTTTTTCTATTTTTGGAGTGCAGCGTAGCGAAACTCCATTTTTCCCCGATTCGGATTTTTGATTTTCCGCATACTCCTCCCAAACTATTAAAGATATCAAAATGAAATTTTGCATGTAAGACGACATCCAGTCATAGATGGTTTACAAAAAAAATATTGACAATTAGACATACCACGGAGGAATAATCACCGAAAAAAGGTTCCCATAGACTTTCAATGGGAAAATTGGGAAAATTGCTTGCTTCGCTCATTTTTATCAATTGCATTTTGCATTGGTTACCTAGTTAAATGTTGGGCATATCTGGATTTTGGATCACTTTTATTAATTTCACTGGTATGTTCAATAAACGGGGCTGTCCTTCACAAAAATATTTATTGAACATACCAGTGAAATTAATAAAAGTGATCCAAAATCCAGATACGCCCAACATTTAAAAATAGAAAACAGAAATACACAAATATCAACACAAATTTAACCATATTACATAAAAAATCCCAGCGGCAGGTATATCCGCTAGAAATAGGTAGATTTCGGGGTCAGACGGTTTTGTGTCCAAATAAAATTAGATAAGTCAGATTAGTTTAAATAAAAAATATAAGTAGAAACAGAATAATTCAAAAAAATTATCGAACCAAATTAAATCATTATCCGAACTAACTCCATCAATACAATTTCGGAACAGTTTTATTTAAGTTGGTTTAAACTACTTTTAATAACATATTAAATCCACCAAAGATCAAATGAACTACGTCAGTAGTATAGCTATAAGAGTTCAAGCCCGATTTTCCATACAAAATTTGTATGAAACTAAAAGTCGACCAAAATCGTATTTATGACGTCACGAAAGAGCGTGCAAAGAGAATACGATAATTAATAATTAGATTCATGACATCATCAAAGAGTGTTAAAAGAGATTGCGTGAATTATTACTTACACTACTATGATGTATTATAGACATGTATGACGTCACCAGATAATCAAAATACTCCAATGTATGAGTTTAGTTATTTATCTAACCATATAATATTCATGATGAAATATGAAATAAAATAATATATAGATTGTTAGTGTTGTATTACTGTGTTTGCCTTTTTGTATGCTAATGAGATTTTTTTGCTAGTTTTGTGTGATCTCACACGATGGAAGAAAAATAGTATACGTTTGGCAACATTCATGACGTCATGGAAAGAAGATAATGATAATTATTAGATGTCTGACGTCATCAAAAAGTTTTAAAAGAGAATGCGACAATTATTACTTACACTCCAATGTTGTATTACTTCAGACATGCATGACATCAGCAGACAATCCGAATACTACGATATAGGTAATTATACAATACTTGTGATGAAATATCGTAGAGTGTAGAATGTAGATACACCGATTTTATTGTTTGTAAGTTTTTTATTTGTAATTATTGGATAAAGAAAATCTGAATACTACGATGTCTAATTATTTACGACATCATATATCAAGAAAAAGATTTAAGAAAATTAGTATAAAAGATATTACAGGACAAGATGAAACATGTTAATACAAATATTTTAATAAAGAAATTCTACTGATATTAGGAATTTGAAATTCAGAATGATGAATGTGTTTTACTTCGGTCTGAAAGACCTAAGTATTACATTCATGAGCTCAAAGTGAAATTCTTACCCCCACTTTTTTTGGCATTTCTCGACGTTTTAGGACATACTGATTCTAAAAAAGCAAAAAAAAAAAAAACGTGTGTCTGTCTGTCGGCCGTCCGGCCGTCACAACCGACGAAATCTAGAAAACCGCTGGACGGATTTCAAAATTTTTTTTTTCTAAAAATAGGTTTACTCAATGGGAAGAGCCGAAAGGACGATGTGTTCGATAACTGTACCGGAAGTGTGTCAAAAAAATCGTCAAGTGTGTAAAAACATGGAAATTTGCATATTTTTTGCTTAAAAATCGATCATTTTAAGTGATTACGAGTAGAAACATTAAATTTGGAGAAATCTTGATGGTCGGGATTGGTATGTGAGACCAAAATCTAGATTACTGCATTATAAGTTTGTCAAAAAAATGTTGTCAAGTGTGTCAAAAGAAAGATTTTTATTTATTTTTTTACCCAATTTTTTGGAAAAAAATTAAATTAAAATTTTGTTCGAAATGAAATTTTATTTTATTATTGCGAACTATGGCATTATAAGTTTGTCAAAAAAATGTTGTCAAGTGTGTCAAAAAAAGATTTTTATTTATTTTTTTACCCAATTTTTTGGAAAAAATCAAATTAAAATTTTGTTTGAAATGAAATTTTATTATTATTATAGAGAACTATGGTATTATAAGTTTGTCAAAAAAATGTTGTCAAGTGTGTCAAAAGAAAGATTTTTATTTATTTTTTTACCCAAGTTTTTGGAAAAACATTAATTTAATAATTTGTATAACATGAAAATATATTATTATTATAGAGAATTATGGCATTATAAGTTTGTCAAAAAAATAATGTCAAGCGTGTCAAAAAATGATTTCATTGGTTTTTTTAGCCAATTTTTTGGGGAAAAAATGTAACTGTTTTTATGATGTAAATGTAGTTGAAAATGAATTTGGACATGGAAATTTTTTAATATGTTATAGTTTTTAAATTTTTTTTGGAATTTTGAAAAAAGGTTGTATTTTTGATTTTGTAATAATTTTTGCAATATTTTTAGAATTTTGGAAAAAGTTTTAATTTTTGATTTTGTAAGAATTTTTGGAATATTTTTGGAATTTTGAAAAAAGTTTCAATTTTTGATTTTGTAATAATTTTTGGAATATTTTTAGAATGTTGAAAAAAGTTTGATTTTGTAATAATTTTTACAATATTTTTGGAATTTTGAAAGAAATATGAATTTGTGATTTAATAATATTTTCTCGAATCGCTAAATTGAAGGTTTTTGAATAGTTTGCTGAAAATATAACTAAAAATGAAATTGGACATGGACATTTTTGAAATTGTTATAGTTTTTGAATATTTTTGGAATTTTGAAAAAGTTTCAATTTTTGATTTTGTAAGAATTTTTGGAATATTTTTAGAATTTTGAAAAATTTTAAATTTTTGATTTTATTTTAATTTTTATAATTTTGGAAAAAGTTTCAATTTTTGATATTGTTATAATTTTTGTAATATTTTTAGAGTTTTGGAAAAAGTTTGAATTTTTGAATTTTTAAGAATTTTTGGAATATTATTAGAATTTAGAAAAAGTTTAAATATTTGATTTTATTCTAATTTTTGGAATATTTTTGGAATTTTGAAAAAAGTTTCAATTTTTGATTTTGTATAATTTTTGCAATATTTTCAGAATTTTTGAAAAAAGTTTAATCTTTGATTCTGTAATAATTTTTGGAATATTTTAAGAATTTTGAAAAAAGTTTGATTTTATTTAATTTTTACAATATTTTTGGAATTTTGAAAGAAATATGAATTTGTGATTTTGTAATATTTTCTCGAAACGCTAGATGGAGAGGTTTTTGAGTAGTTTGCTGATTGTATCATCTTTTCACTAAATTATGTTAATTTATGATCTTTTATAATTTTCCGGCATCGTATTGATGTTTCGTGTTAGTTTTGTAATAAATTTCTAAACAGAGATTAAAAAAAATACTTGTACTTTAACAAAGAGTTATGTTTGATATACATCGCTGCCCAAAACTAAAAACCATGTCCTCATAAAAGTTTTTTGCCGAAAACTATATCAAAAACCTTAACCCAGACCGAAGTCTTGATATCTCAGAGCTGTGAGATTTCAGCCCCTCCATATTTTCTGATTTCGATTATATAAAATCAAGAATATAACATTGAAATAAAAGTAGGTTTTGTAGTTTTTACTGTTTCATGCATGTTTGACTTGTGTTCTATATTTATTAATGTGTGACGTCATAAAAATTGAGTAAAAGAAAACCAGAATACCAGATAATCAGAATACTACAATGTATGAGTTTAGTTATTTATCTAACCATATAATATTCATGATGAAATATGAAATATAATAATATATAGATTGTTATTGTTGTATTGCTGTGTTTGCGTTTTTGTATGCTAATGAGATTTTTTTGCTAATTTTTGTGTGATCTCACACGATGGGGGAAAAATAGTATACGTTTGGCAACATTCATGACGTCATGGAAAGAAGATATATAGATTGTTGTTGTTGTATTACTGTGTTTGCCTTTTTGTATGCTAATGAGATTTTTTTGCTAGTTTTTGTATGATCCCACACGATGGAGGAAAAATAGTATACGTTTGGCAACATTCATGACATCATGGAAAGAAGATAACGATAATTATTAATTCGATGTCTGACGTCATCCAAAAAATTTCGTAGTGTAATGATACAATATTTGTGATGAAATATCGTAGAGTGTAGAATGTAGATTTTTATTGTTTGCCATAAATAAACTGAATAGTACAATGAAGTCAATGAAAGATATAAGATATAAAATAATTGCTTGCAGTTATTGGGTTAACACACCGATTTTATTGTTTGTAAGTTTTTTATTTATCTTATACAGTATTTTATATGAATAGCTATAGCAATAAAGTCGAAGATTAAAATAAAATTAATGATCATTAGCCTTTACATGAATGAATATGTTACAAAGTATCTCACGGAAATAAAATTAATTTGCTTTAATGCTTTAGTTGTAACAAAACAAGAGAGAATTCGAGAGAATAAAAAATAAAGAACATATAAAACATGATCAAACTTGTTAATAATTATTTCATCAAAGGAATTAATAGAGAATGCAATCTGAAGTCACGTGAGAGTGAGCGAAAGAGATGACAAATATTCTATAAATAACTGGATAAGAATATATTATATATGAAAGAATGATGAATTGAATCATCTTTCAACTCGCAGGCGACCATAGAAATTAAAACTTAGATCAAGCCAGGCTATTTATAAATGTTCAATGCTGTTGATCAAATAGTAATCAAGTGTTGTTAAATTAATTTGTTTTTAGTTTATTAAGTTCTTTTCAACTGAGTACTTCACAGTAAAAAATGGAGAGGTTTGTTAAGGAAAAAGTTAAGAAGCTAGAAATGCTTAAACCAGATTTTTTACTATCGTATGTTTATTTTTTAAACGACAATAAATCATGTTTTATTGTAATTGGCTACAATACAGAAACTTTCAAACCTCAACTGCTGTTGATAAATGATAAAGATTTTATTTGATTTGCGTGGGATGACTGATATCTATTTTTCAACCAAATTGGATTAGTTCAGCAATATTTTGAGGAAGATGACATCGAAAAAATCAAACAAATGTTAACCAGGAAAGACAGCAGATACAGATTATCGTACAACAACGGAAGAAGTACCTAACTTTTTCCGACAAATCTTTTAAACTACAATTAAATGGAGAAGAATGGGGCAGATTGCAAGAGTTAGCACCTTTGATTCACTCAATATTTTGTTGGTATAGGCTAACTTACAAGAATGTAAGAGCCTATTACAATTTATATATGCAAAAATGTGTTCAACAAAATAGTACAAAGCTGGACTACAAAGACTTTTTTACACCAACACACGAAATTACAAACCAATGCAACTAGACTGTTCAACGAGCTACCAATTTTAACTAAAAATAAACTGATCTGTGACTTATATAATAATCTTAGTATAAATATTTGAGACACATTAAAAATAAATAATTTGTAAAAAATTGTTTCAGTTTGTTTTTTATTAAAACTTTTTTTTTAAAATTTTTTTTTTAAATATTTTTTTTCATAATTTTTTTTTAAAATTTTATTTTTTAGTTTTTTTTTTTTAATTTTTTAAATTTTTTTTTTTAAATTTTTTTTTTTTAAATTTTTTTTTTTAATTTGATTTAAATATGGTTCAGAAACTGGATATTCATTTGTAAATTTAATGGGTAACACTTGCTCAATTTGGAGTTCTAAATGTATTATCATTAGGCTACATTAAGGGGAATTTAAAATTTTATTAGGGATTTTTGAGATCAATTAAACTCAAGTAAGTAAAGAAGAAATAGGATGATTTTCAATTCAAAGGTATGGTTTGAAGTTTCTCAGAAAAAAAAATGGTTCAGATACTAAATTTTCATTTGTAAATTCCATACCATTTAACAACTACATACTTTAGTTCTTGTTTACTGTCTAGATCAACTATCCATTTGTTAGAAAGGGAAATTGCAAATATTTTAAGGGATTCGTATGATAAATGTGGGATACGTAAATATTGCTGAACTAATCCAATTTGGTTGACAAATAGATACCAGTCATCCCACACAAAGCAAATAAAATCTTTATCATTTATCAACAGCAGTTGGGGTTTGAAAATTTCTGTATCGTAGCCAATTACAATAAAACATGATTTATTGTCGTTTAAAAAATAAACATACGGTAGTAAAAAATCTGGTTTAAGCATTTCTAGCTTCTTAACTTTTTCCGTAACAAACCTCCCCATTTTTTACTGTGAAGTACTCAGTTGAAAAGAACTTAATAAACTAAAAACAAATTAATTTAACAACACTTGATTACTATTTGATCAACAGCATTGAACATTTATAAATAGCCTGGCTTGATCTAAGTTTTAATTTCTAAGGTCGCCTGCGAGTTGAAAGATGATTCAACTCATCATTCTTTCATATATAATATATTCTTATCCAGCTATTTATAGAATATTTGTCATCTCTTTCGCTCACTCTCATGTGACTTCAGATTGCATTCTCTATTAATTCCTTTGATGAAATAATTATTAACAAGTTTGATCATGTTTTATATGTTCTTTATTTTTTATTCTCTCGAATTCTCTCTTGTTTTGTTACAACTAAAGCATTAAAGCAAATTAATTTTATTTCCGTGCGATACTTTGTAACATATTCATTCATGTAAAGGATAATGATCATTAATTTTATTTTAATCTTCGACTTTATTGCTATAGCTATTCATATCATCCCCATTCCCCATGCACCGCATGGGGGATCAGTTTTTATTGTTTTGAAAATTTTTTTATTTTTGATCTACGGGTGTGACAACCCCGCGTACTCCAGTCCCTGCTATTGACATACGAGTTAACGTGAGATATCACATACCACTGGCAATAGTAGTGAGATATCACTAGCCAAGGTGACATCTTAGGGGTGGTGGCGGATGAACTGTATTCAGTCAACGGTAGCACCCTCAATCTTAGCTGTGAAATAATCCTTGATGATAAGACGCTATTGCTTCCTTGAAGAAACGAGCCTTGATATAATTATGTGTGGGCTTCAATCATTAAGAAAGACTGTGCGTCACAGGATCAAGAAATATGCAACTGGCTGGATTATTGGCAACTACACTTTTGTTTTGTTTCAGCAAATTTTTGTAAAAATTTGCTATTTACTTTTTAATTTCCTTTAATTTTCTCTATTCTATCATAAAATATTGGCCTATGTCATATTTTGTCACTGATAGGATTTTTTTTTCAGTTATCCATTCTTTAACAAAAAATTTAAAACAACAAAAAAAGAAAGATTTACGTCCATCAACACCTTTGAACGTATGTTGTTGTGGGACCTTGGTCTTAAAAGGTTTTTATGTGTTATTGTGACACATATTGTAATTCCTACTACACAACACATTTTATTTAAAAAAAAAAAAATATAAAATACTGTATAAGATAAATAAAAAACTTACAAACAATAAAATCGGTGTGTTAACCCAATAACTGCAAGCAATTATTTTATATCTTATTTTAAAATGATTGTTTTGTGATGTCATCAACCACGTCTTTCATGTTGTTGATATCGATTAGGTCAAACTCATGCATCAAAAAACAAAAATTAGGTGACTTTATGTTTACAACAAAAAAAATAACAATTAATAATTAAAAATAATTCATGGTCCAAACATAACAACAACATCAGAAGAAAATTAGATAATACAACATTTTATTACGATTGTTGCATTATCTCTTTCATTGACTTCATTGTAGTATTCAGTTTATCTATGGCAAACAATAAAAATCTACATTCTACACTCTACGATATTTCATCACAAATATTGTATAATTACACTATGAAAATTTTTGATGATGTCAGACATCGAATTAATAATTATCATTATCTTCTTTCCATGACGTCATGAATGTTGCCAAACGTATACTATTTTTCCTCCATCGTGTGAGATCATACAAAAACTAGCAAAAAAATCTCATTAGCATACAAAAAGGCAAACACAGTAATACAACAATAACAATCTATGAGCAATTTCACGAAGATTCAACATCGTTTTGACTTGACCCCTTTTAATTTTGATTATTTTTTGTTTATAGATAGTCTTTGATAAATGAAAAATACGAGTTCTCTTAGAATTTTTTTTTTCGACCAGGGGTCTTCACAGGGTTCCCCTCAATTTTTGTTATTTTGTGATGTGAGTGCATTTTGACGAGCGATTGTAGAAAAACTACTCAATCGATTTTCATAAATGATATGTCGTTGAATAGGTATTAGAACAAAGTTTTTAAAAATGTACACTGTTAATTTTTTGAAATAATTTTTAACGGTGTAACATTAGAAAAAAATGGTGTAATTGAAAAAAAGATGGCATAGCCTTTTTTTTTTTTTTTTTTTTTAAACTAAATTGAAGCTTATTTTATATCTAACAACTTGTGAAAGTTAAGGACTGCGTCATTTTTTGTTTTAGAGATAAAATTCGTTGTGCATATGACTGTCGGGAATCAGTTTTTTTTGTTCTGAAGAAAAATTATAAAAATGGCGATTTTTAGATTCAGATTTTTTTTTTATGTTAAATATCAAATATTTTATTATTAAATGAACTTTTTAAAAAGCAATTTCAGTCAAGTTCAGCAAAATTTTGCGACATTTTGACTCGACCCTTTTTAATTTGGTCTATTTTGGTCTATAATTAAAAAAATTCTACTTGAAGCCGTATTTTTCATTTATCAAAGGCTATCTTTAAACTAAAAATAAACCAAAATAGACCAAATTAAAAAGGGTCGAGTCAAAATGTCGCAAAATTTTGCTGAACTTGACTGAAATTGCTTTTTAAAAAGTTCATTTAATAATAAAATATTTGATATTTAACATAAAAAAAAAATCTGAATCTAAAAATCGCCATTTTTATAATTTTTCTTCAGAACAAAAAAAAACTGATTCCCGACAGTCATATGCACAACGAATTTTATCTCTAAAACAAAAAATGACGCTAGTCCTAAACTTTCACAAGTTGTTAGATATAAAATAAGCTTCAATTTAGTTTAAAAAAAAAAAAAAAAAGGCTATGCCATCTTTTTTTCAATTACACCATTTTTTTCTTATGTTACACCGTTAAAAATTATTTCAAAAAATTAACAGTGTACATTTTTAAAAACTTTGTTCTAATACCTATTCAACGACATATCATTTATGAAAATCGATTGAGTAGTTTTTCTACAATCGCTCGTCAAAATGCACTCACATCACAAAATAACAAAAATTGAGGGGCACCCTGTGAAGACCCCTGGTCGAAAGAAAAAATTCTAAGAGAACTTGTATTTTTTATTTATCAAAGACTATCTATAAACAAAAAATAATCAAAATTAAAAGGGGTCAAGTCAAAACGATGTTGAATCTTCGTGAAATTGCTCCTATATATCTTCTTTCCATGACGTCATGAATGTTGCCAAACGTATACTATTTTTCCTCCATCGTGTGAGATCACACAAAAATTAGCAAAAAAATCTCATTAGCATACAAAAAGGCAAACACAGTAATACAACAATAACAATCTATATATTATTATATTTCATATTTCATCATGAATATTATATGGTTAGATAATGATAAATAACTAAACTCATACATTGTAGTATTCTGATTATCTGGTATTCTGGTTTTCTTTTACTCAATTTTTATGACGTCACACATTAATAAATATAGAACACAAGTCAAACATGCATGAAACAGTAAAAACTACAAAACCTACTTTTATTTCAATGTTATATTCTTAATTTTATATTTTATTAAAATATTTGTATTAATATGTTTCATCTTGTCTTGTAATATCTTTTATACTAATTTTCTTAAATCTTTTTCTTGATATATGATGTCGTAAATAATTAGACATCGTAGTATTCAGATTTTCTTTATCCAATAATTACAAATAAAAAACTTACAAACAATAAAATCGGTGTGTTAACCCAATAACTGCAAGCAATTATTTTATATCTTATTTTAAAATGATTGTTTTGTGGTGTCATCAACCACGTCATTCATGTTGTTGATATCGATTAGGTCAAACTCATGAATCAAAAAATAAAAAATTAGATGACTTTATTAGTTAATTTTTTATTTATTTAGGGCACTAGATATCATTATTATTAGAACGAGTTTAGAACGATCCTTGAAAATGAAAGCTTAGCTTTCGAAATCGATCGGTTGTAATAAACATATAGATATCAAAAAAGTGTGTTTTAACTAAACAATAACAATTATAATAGATGACTTTATGTTTACAACAAAAACAAATAACAATTAATAATTAAAAATAATTCACACATGGTCCAAACATAACAACAACATCAGAAGAAAATTAAATAATACAACATTTTATTACGATTGTTGCGTAATATCACTCATTGACTTCATTGTAGTATTCAGTTTATCTATGGCAAACAATAAAAAATCTACATTCTACACTACGATATTTCATCACAAATATTGTATAATTACCTATATCGTAGTATTCGGATTGTCTGCTGATGTCATGCATGTCTGAAGTAATACAACATTGGAGTGTAAGTAATAATTGTCGCATTCTCTTTTAAAACTTTTTGATGACGTCAGACATCTAATTAATAATTATCATTATCTTCTTTCCATGACGTCATGAATGTTGCCAAACGTATACTATTTTTCCTCCATCGTGTGAGATCATACAAAAACTACAGTAAAAACTCACAGTAATACAACAATAACAATCTATATATTATTTTATTTCATATTTCATCATGAATATTATATTGTTAGATAAATAACTAAACTCATACATTGGAGTATTTTGATTATCTGGTGACGTCATACATGTCTATAATACATCATAGTAGTGTAAGTAATAATTCACGCAATCTCTTTTAACACTCTTTGATGATGTCATGAATCTAATTATTAATTATCGTATTCTCTTTGCACGCTCTTTCGTGACGTCATAAATACGATTTTGGTCGACTTTTAGTTTCATACAAATTTTGTATGGAAAATCGGGCTTGAACTCTTATAGCTATACTACTTACGTCACAACTACAATTATACCATCACACATAATTTATAACATTATCAAACAATTTTATTTCAAAATCATCTTTTGTTGTTATAAAAATCTTTCTTTTGACACACTTGACAACATATTTTTGACCAACTTATAATGCCATAATTCTTTCAAAGCATGTTCTAAATAATGCGGAAATTCTATAAATTATCTATTTATCGCACAGTAATTATGTCTACCTTGAGGATTTCCATATAAAATATATGAAGGTACAATTGTACCTCTGTCGCCTGTTAGCGTTGTAAAATTATGCCGCCGGACGAGGGTTAAAGAAAATGAAAATTCTCTAACTTCGATCGAACTCACCGAATGTAAAAACATTAGTCATGGAATTAATAAAATTTCACCAATCGAAAATAGCAAAGATGATCGTTCAAATAATTATTCATCACAAGGAATTTAATTTATAAAGCATAAATAAAACACTCACTCCTAATCTAGAAATGCTGTTTGTCGTTTTGAAAACCAATCAACCTACTTCGACCGAAAGTGAAAGAGATTTTTCGGTTGCTAGTATCTTCTTCAACCAATGTTAAACGCTTTTGTATTTTTAAAATATTATTTTTCAGATGTAAATAAATTTGGAATGCAAATTAATTTTTATTTTTTAAAACTATTGTTTATATTTAAAGCACTATCCGGATTATTATCCGGATAATAACTTTACATGTTATTCGATATCTGGATAGTTGAAATCACGGACAGTTGAAAACACTAATCTCAATACCTTTTAAACAAGTAAACAATCACGAAATTCGGTTAGGGTAATCAAATTATTGGTATAATTCCCTTATCTTTTGACTTGAAATCACGTTTATTGGTAGTTTTGCTTTGTTAACAAAGCAAAATTTTGTTTTGTTTTTTTTAACTAACCAACTGACCATGACATTTATGTATGTTAATTAATTCAACGACAAATTTACATCCACTGTTAATGATTTGATAATCTTTAAATAGCTAAGCAAGGCTTGAAATATTAGCAGTTTGCAAATTATCCTCAAATTCTAAACCTATATATCCAAAAATGAAATTTTTAATCGTAAGATATTGATTGTGAAAAAATGTTTGTCAAATTTTAGATAAAATTAATTTCAGTGTTTTTTTTTAAATATAGGTATTATGCGTGACTATTGTCTTTGCATTAGCAGCAGGAGCAGATGAGGAAGTTGTCGTGAGTTTTTTAATTGATTTATAAATACAAATTGTAATTAATATGTTTTTTGCTGTCCATTAGGCTAACAACGGTGAACTTACATACACAGGACCTAATGGAGAAGTTATCAAATTCCCTGATTTAGAGGTTGATGAATATGGATTTCGTATAAAAGACCCAAATCAAAAAGATAAAAACGGACCTTACGAGGTTCATACAGATTTCGGTTATTGATGAAAATGTTTTCCCTGTTTTAATTCCAATTTTTTTTGAAAATGAAACTGTATATTTTAAAAATTTACCTCAATGTGAATAAAAACTTTTAAAATCTGATAATAAATACAAAAATATCAATTTTTCTATGATAGCAGACAAAAATCTGTTTTCAAGCAGGGTTAATACCATGTGAAGATGGGTGTTTTTCCTCTAGTGTAAAAAGAATAACAAATTGTAGTTGCTATGGTATTATCATATAATTTTACATGTCATCTGAAATAAAACTGCCATATATAAAAATACCAGTCTTCGAAGCTGACTACAAGGATTGTCAGTCATTTTACGACTTGTTCACCAAACTTATTCATGAAAATAATACACTTTCTGCGGTACAAAAATTCAAATACTAGGAGGATTGTTTAAAGGGTGAACTTATTAAAACATATATGGCGATTTTTGAAGCTATTTATTTTGAAGCCTTTCAGAAATTATGCAAGAGATACGATAAGAAGAAGTATATTGTTAACACATTCATTCAAACCTTTGTGGGAAAGCCTCATATTAAGAATCCATCAGCAACAGCATAACGAAGTCTTACACATGCGATGAAGTGATTCTAGGGTTAAAGGCTCTTGGTACTCAGTTTGAAAGTAGAGATCTATACGGGATATTTACTTGGTAGTTAACAAATTTAATTAGGACAACCAACAACGATTGGCGAATTTCATCATTGATGTGCATTGTCCTACACGGAATGATGATTTACTCAACTTTCTCAACCAAAGAGCAGACGCAGCAGAAGGATTTAAAGCTTCTAGTAAACCAACATCATATCGGAAACCAACCGAAAATATCAAATCAATGCATACAACATCGGATAATAAATGCAGTGTATGTAAATCGGAACCACATCACTTATGTTCTATATTGAATGTTCTATATTCTTAAACATTTAGCAGAGTGCAGAAAACATTTGAAGAATATTTACTGTTGCTACAACTAAATACAAATCGACAAATGTCAAGCAAAAGGGAAATGCGACAAATGTTCTAAACGACATCATCCACTGTTGCACTTGGAAGAAGATGTGTTGCAAGAGGTAAGTGCTAATAACCTATCAAACGACAGTAAATCAGTGAAACCAGTCGTAATAAAGTCTACTCAAATTACAACCTGTAACATTAAAGCAAAGATTGATAATACTTGTAGCACCTGCTATATTACCGACTGCCAGTGTCATGTTGATGAGTTTATCAGGTGAATTTCAACCGTGTTGGGCACTAATAGATTCAGGGTCTGAAATAATTCTAACTACAGGATCATATGTTCAACGGTTAAAATTAAGTCGAAACAAAACCAGAGTTACTGTGTCTGGATTATCTTTAAAGGCAGCATTAATTTTTAAAGGAATTACACAAATCACTGTTGCGTCCAGGTTCAATCATCAAAATATACTAAACTTTCAGGCCTTAATTCTACCTAAGCTTACCAGTAAGGTACCATCAATGGGTTTTCGAGAATCAAATATACCTCTAATCTTAAGGTCTTCGAACTAGCAGATCCAGACTACAACAAATCAGGTAAAATTGATCTCCTAATTAGTGCTGATGAATTTTTCAAGATATTGAGTTCATCACGCATCACCAATGGATCAAACAACCCCATCGCCCAAAATACCATGTTTGGGTGGATAATCGCTGGAGAGTTTAATGAAGCAAAGGCTGATCATACTATAGTCAATTAGTTTACCGAAATTGACATTGATCAGTCACTTCGTAGATTTTGGAAGATAGAGGAAGTTCCAACAAAATCAACTCATACTGCAGAAGAAACATTTTTTGAAAAGCATTTCTCTGATAACGTTTTTCACCAGCCAGATGGAAGATATGTGGTAAGTGTTCCTTTCAAGCAATCTGGCGGTAAAATAGGAAATTCACAAGCATCAGCTATAGCTAGTCTCCCAAATCGATTGAACGAAGATTTCAAATAGACCCAAAATTTAAAAAAATATACGTTACCTACATGAGGGAGTATGAAATACTGCACCATATGAAGCTAATCCCCAAGAATGAGATTGAGATAAGTGTAAATAATTGCTTTTATTTTCCACATCGTGTCTTACAAAAATATCATTTAAGTATCAAAAATGTTATATACTCAGTTCAGTTCAGTTGAACAAAAGATAAATTAAATTTGCAAGATGTATTGTCTGCAACGAAAAACAATTTACAACCACCAGACCAACTACAGTCTTTATTTTAGTAATCGTTTATATAATTGCATACATATAATTTATGATTCACATTAACACATAATGAGATTTAATTAATTTATTGGAACAATTTAAAATTAGAACTACTACTACTATTTTAGATTTTGAAAATGACAATGAATTTACTATATTTAATGGACTAGCCATTTCATTGGTTATAATAGACTGCACTGATCTGATTTGAACTGAACTAGTTTATACAAAAATACATGGATTAAATACATTTTTGACATTTACTAATATGTCTTCAATCTAGCTATAACGCTTTCTATTCGAATAACTTAATTTATACAAACAAAAATGAATGAATGCATCCAACAATTATCTATATATAAATACGTAAGCAAAATTTTTGCGGTACAATTTTAAAATATTTGCTCCATCAATAGTGTGACAATATGTATATTGTAGGATAGGTCTTGAGGAATAGATGTGCCGAAAAATACTTTTTCTTGGAATTTTGACGATATTTTTAGAAAAAATGGCAAAAATGTCATATGCGTATTTGTTTGAGTTTTTTGTTCGGTTATTTTGTTCTTTTTGAAGTGAAACTTCTTTATCGGCGTATGAGAGAAATTTTAAAGCAGTATAAAATTTAAAAAAATCGTCACGATTTTCGGTTACGTTGCTTTTTTATAAATTTTAATTTTGTTTTGATAATTTTATTTTTATTAACAGAGCATGCACAATGAAAATACTTTTACTCATGAAAATTTGTATGAATATTTATTTTGAAAAAAAAAGTTTTTTGGCAAACGGCTGTAAAGTTTAACTTTACTGCCGCTAGGGAGTTAGCTAAAGTCTTACTTTTTAGCCTGACAGCAAAAGTAACGTCTAGCGACAGCGAAAGTAACGCCATTTTTATTTTATATTACGGAGGCTGTAAAGTAGCATTTGTTATTTGTTATTTTTTCAAACATATTGTATAACCATGACAACAAAAAATAAGTTGATTCTCATATTATGAAATTTTGAAAATGCTGCTTTGATAAAAAAAATTTATTCATACAAATTTAAATGTTTTTTTCTCTTTTTTGGAAGTAATTATGACGATACAAATTCATATTTATAAAAAGTTTGATGTATTAATTTCATATTTATAAAAAATTTAAACGTTTGCCGAAAAAATAGTGTATTTAATTCGGAGCTAAAGTGACTTTTTGTGTTTCGTCTATAATTGTCGGCCTCCCTGCGGTCGGCCGTCAAACTATAGACTCAACACAAAAAGTATCACTTTAGCTCCTAATTAAATAATGTACTATTATTTTTGAAATACTTTTTCCTCAATGAAAGAGTTAAAAATTTCTTAACTTTTTCCTCATGATTAGTAGAGAATTGAGCTACCTACATTTTAAAGCATTGTATTTCTTATTAAAAAATAATAATAAAAAGTTGCTCAAATCTCATGAGGAAAAATCCTCATACATTGTGCATGCACCGTTATTTATTTAGTATTGTACTACATGTTATATGAGTTGGATTTGTCGATTGTAGATGGTGGTCATGGTGGTCATTGTGGTCATGGTGGCCATGGTAGTCATGGTAGTCATGGTGGTAATAGTGGTCATGGTGGTCATGGTGGTCATAGTGGTAATGGTGTTCACGGTGGTCACGGTGGTCATGGTGGTCATGGTGGTCATGGTGGTCATAGTGGTAATGGTGTTCACGGTGGTAACGGTGGTCACGGTGGTCATGGTGGTCATGGTGTTTATTGTGGTCATGGTGGTCATGGTGATCATGGTGGTCATGCTGGTCATGGTGGTCATGGTGGTCATGGTGGTTATGGTGGTCACGGTGGTCATGGTGGCCACGGTGGTCATGGTGGTAATGGTGGTCACGGTGGTCATAGTGGTCATGGTGTTCACGGTGGTCATGGTGGTCATGGTTAATGGTGATCATGGTGGTCATAGTGGTCATGGTGGTTATGGTGGTCACGGTGGTCATGATGGTCATGGTGTTCACGGTGGTCATGGTGGTCATAGTGGTTATGGTGGTCATGGTGGTATTGGTGGTCACGGTGGTCATGGTGGTCATGGTGTTCGCTGTGGTCATGGTGGTTATGGTCGTCACGGTGGTCACGGTGGTCATGGTGGTCATGGTGTTCACGGTGGTCATGGTGGTCATGGTGGTCATGGTGGTCATGGTGGTCATGGCGGTCATGGTGGTCATGGTGGTCATGGTGGTTATGGTGGTCACGGTGGTCACGGTGGTCATGGTGGTCATGGTAGTTATGGTGGTCACGGTGGTCATGGTGGTCACGGTGGTCATGATGGTCATGGTGTTCGCGGTGGTCATGATGGTCATGTTGGTCATGGCGGTCATGGTGGTCGTGGTGGTCAAGGTGGTCATGCTGGTCATGGTGGTTATGTGGTCACGGTGGTCATGGTGAATTGGAGTGTATCAGAGATATATACGAAGATATATACTCACCAAACAATTAGTTATCAATAATCGGCGTTTTTTTCCTAAGCCTTATCTACCCAATTTCTGTGAAGTTATAAATAGTAGAAAAATAATAAGTCATAAAGAAGTTTCACTTCTTACCTGTGTACTCTGGTACACACACTATTTTTTTTTCAACATTTGTTTCACAGCTCAAAATCTATCTATCTTTATCTTATATATTAATACGCTAACTTTGTACTTTGTACAGCCTAAGGCTTTTTTATTTGCATTTTCACTTATTTCAAATTTTCACTGCTAACTGATAATAGTGTAATCTAGATCTGAGAGATTTTTGGGATTTTTCGGATCATAAATAAAAAAGTTATAGACGAATTATAATGTATTTTTGAATTCAATCGCCTCCCCTCAAATCAAATCAAATGGATCAAATGGAATCGTCCAAATCTTTTCTTTGTTTGTAGTATTTTATATTTTCTTTTCAGTTTAATGAAAAACTTTTTATATTTATATAAACATACATTATTGTAAGTTTACATACAAGTAAAAATATTCTACTGGGTGTTACTGTTTACAATTTGCATATTTATATTCTCATTTCTCAAAACAAATAAAATATACATACATTATAAGTTTACATACAAGCTGTTACATCTTATATATTAATACGCTAACTTTGTACTTTGTACAGCCTAAGGCTTTTTTATTCGAATTTTCACTTATTCCAAATTTTCACTGCTAACTGATAATAATGTAACCTAGATCTGAGAGATTTTTGGGATGTTTCGGATCATAAATAAAAAAGTTATAGACGAATCATAATGTATTTTTGAATTCAACTGCCTCCCCTCAAATCAAATCAAATGGATCAAATGGAATCGTCCAAATCTTTTCTTTGTTTGTACTATTTTATATTTTCTTTTCAGTATATGCATTGATCTAGGAGAGTATGCACGTTATTTTTCTTGGTTGACCTTTATTTACCTTTATTTACCTTTATTTTTCTTTGTTTTTATAACAAAAGCAAATAACGTTTTAGACATGAAACTGTCAAGAGAGAATAAACATATCATATCAGATTGGTATAACAAGGACACCTCATCGAATAGAATATTAAATTTTCTATCAGCACACCCTAAAAATATGAAACTCAACGTAGCAACAGCACTAGTAAAAAGAATACTCCGTTTAAGCCATAAAAAACACTGGAACAAAAACATGATTACTGCCAATAACATACTGATAAAAAACAACTATCCCGCACCCATTATCAAAACCATCATCAGCAACAGCATAAATCAGGTGGTAAAAATACCGCCTGACAACAACCAAAACGTTTTGCCAACAGAAACAATAACCAACACATCAACCCTACCAATGAAGATTAGGACTGCATTAACATATATACCACAATTAACGGATAACATCAAAAGACATATATCAAAACGTACCAACAACATATTGATAGCGAATAAACCACATAACACATTAAAAAAACATTTCACGAAACTCAAAGACAAAAATAAACTGGAAAACTCACAAAATAGTGTGTACAAAATTCCGTGCTCATGCAGCAAGGTATACATTGGACAAACACAACAAATCTTGAAATACCGACTGACGCAACACAGAAGTGATTACAAACTAAAACACATAAATCCATACAAAACAGCCAACAACCAACATATAAACAATGAAACTGATAATACAAAGCATGAATTTGATTTTACGAAAACTAAAATCATAGATTACGATAAACATAAGTTCAAAAGGAAATTCAAAGAAGCTGGCCACATATGGTTGAATGAAACACAAACAGTCAGGGGCGCACACAGAAAAAGTTTTAGGGGGGGTCCAACGAATTTTTTTAAAAATAAAAAGTGCTGTGTAGGAATTACAACAACACACATAGATACATTTTAAGACATAGGTCCAACAACAACATGTGTGTTGAGGTGTTGATGAACGCTTTTTAAACCTTTGTGAATGGTGCGCCCCCGACTGTTGATTCGGACTAAGCATTTCATTTGTACGATGTAGATCGGTGTGTTTCGATCGGTTGTTGATCTTTTGTTTCAAAAAACGTATTGGCTGTCAGATTTGTCTTCCAAAAATTTTTATATGTGTGCATCAGTGATGCTAGACTTTAAAAAATAAATTTCCCGTTGCCGTATCAAAACTTCCCGATTTTTTCCGTTTCTTTAAGGAAATACTTCCCATCAAGCTTTCAGTTAAAAAAAATATACATACATATAAATCCAATTGTTTATATGGAAAAAACTTCAAAAACCACCACTATAACAATATTTGTTTCGATTCTTCAGACACCTTATGGAATAAGATAGTATTTCTATGAAATGGAGCATTAAATCTATCAAAATTGCGAAAGACGTTTTTAAAAGAAGTAAGTATGCCTTGATTTCGAGATTTGCAAAAAATTTTGAAATTGCAATACCTCCTTTTCGATACGTATAATTGAAATAATGATACAAAACATCCCAATTTTTTAATAGCCATTCTTGTAGTTGCAGGTGATTTTATTTTTCGTGTCGTAGTGTGAAAACATTCCTGAAACTCAGAAATATGTTATTGCTTCTGGGATTCTCGAAACTTTTGTTTCTATTTCCCTAAGCAATATCAGAACATCAACATCTGAAGGCTGAAATTTCATCGATTTTACTGTATACTATGAAGGCGATGAATGGCAGATTCATTTAAACAAAATTATTGAGTAATCAACATCTTTCTGGAAGCATAGTAACAAATAGTTGTTGCGATCATTTTGAATAAGTTTAAAATTTAAAACGCTTCTACAATTTATTGTGAAAAAGCTCGCACTTGCCAAGTTTTTGCCCGCTTTCCTGTTTTAAATGAAATATCCCATAAACGGAAAAAAAATCACCCGATCTGGCACTACTTCTGTGTATTAATATAATGCTCACATATTTTAGATAGAACTGAGAGCAAGGGTATTGCGATCTATAATTTGAAATATCACATTTTGTTTCGTTCTGAAGATGGGCTGGACATTGGCTAACTTCCAGCACGAAAGTGAAATATCAGATCTATAGGATTTGTAGAAAATTTTGGTAAGATAAGTTGCAAGTTCTTTTGAACATGTTGTTAGAATAATAGGAGGAATGATGTTCCGACCGAAGACTTTGCTGGTAGTTAACCCCCTTAAGATTTTTTTGACAATTTTGGGTTTGAAATAAAGTTTTTTCACATTAACTCCTGAAGCCTGGATTTTTGGTTTCGGAGTTTCTAAAACAGTCGAGATCACAGCAAAGCGTTCCGCGAACAATGTGGTTTTTCTCGCTGGGTCAGTGACGATTAAATCACCGTCAATAATAGGAAAAAAAAGAGTTGGTACCAGACTTTAAAGAATTAATGGCACTGTAAAATTTTTTGTCAGAAATGGACTTGGTAGAAAGTTTTGCCGCTCTTGCTCTGTCAATTTCAGTTTTTTTCGTTTTCGTTTATCTGGTTTAATATACTATTGGGCTGTAAGATATTAGCACTTAAATCTTTAGGGTAATTTTGTTCTGGAACCAAATATTAAATGATCTTTGTGTGTTTCTAAGGGCCAATTTGACTGAAAAACAAATATTTTTGTTGGGGTCTCATTATTGAGAAGGGAACGAATTTATTGATACTAAAACATTTTAGTCAAACAAAATTTATACCATATTATTATTATATTATTATTTTATTTTTATATTTATTTTCACTCGGATATAATTGCCAAACAACCTACCAGAGCTCCTCACATTCCTGGTCAAATTAGCAAATTGCTTTATTTGTTTTTGATAAATGATCTTTCGTTGGTACAATTTAAAGTATCAGAACCTTTAGGTGGTTCAGACCATAATTTGATTTCCACTCATTTAAATTTACAAGTTCCTAAACAGTTTCAATCTAGTCCTAGTCTTATTTGGGTTGCAGATTGGCAAGAGCTTAGAGATATATGTTTAATTCAAATATTTTTGCTTCTAATTTTTCAGAAATAATACACGTGGGTATGCGCAGGTTTATTCCGATAGATGGTTCTGAAGGCTGATCTTTAGCTTTCGGGTAAATGTGAAGAAGCAATAAAATTTAAAATAAATGCTCTTTAAAAAATGGCCAGTATACAGCCAATTCCAAAAAAGTTGCTAACACGAATTCAACAAATTACAAACTCATATCAATGGGTTGTTGCAAAAATATTTGAGAAGTTCATTAATTTTAATATTATGAGCTTCTTAAGTCGTCAAAAATACTTAATGGAAGACAATGCGGTTTCCGTAAAGAAAGAGCGACGGGAAATTTACTTTCTTTGTCACACATATCTGGAACAGTTGTAATGAAGCACTTTCTCATTGGCGAACCAATGAGAAGGACATAGCAGGAAGCGTACCTAGCGAGATTGATTTTCAAGCCCCAAGCTAGCTTCAGCCCATGGGAACGATAAAGTAACACTGCTACTTCAGCACAAATACAGAAATGTACGCTATTCACGAAAATTTGCAGAAATGGAAAAAAAAACAAGTGGAAAAACGGAGACTCTGGCGACCCCTGTTGCGAAAGACCCACGATCAACACGTCCAACCCCCACGTTCACTCACATACGCCCACACACACACCCACACACACACACACACACACACACACACACACACACACACACACACACACACACACACACACACACACACACACACACACACACACACACACACACACACACACACACACGACACACACACACACACACACACACACACACACACATTCACACCCATTTATCATTATGACCTAAGTAATAAAATAAATTTACTCACCCCATGATTAAACCCCGTCCTCCTATTCTGCTTCCATCAGCCCTCCATCCGCACGTGGATCACGTTAGGAATCTCTCGAAAATATTCTGTATGATAACAATGTTGAATGAAGTTGCACGTACAAACGTGGTACGAAATGTTAAGTAGAAACGTTATGTAAATTCGTAAAATTTTGTTGAATCAAAAAAAAATATTGTAATTGATGTGAAATTTTGTTGAATCAAAAATGATGTAATTGATGTAAAATATTGTTGAATCAAAAATGATGTAATTGATGTAAAATATTGTTGAATCAAAAATGATGTAATTGATGTAAAATATGGTTGAATCAAAAATGATGTAATTGATGTAAAATATTGTTGAATCAAAAATGATGTAATTGATGTAAAATATTGTTGAATCAAAATGATGTAATTGATGTAAAATATGGTTGAATCAAAAATGATGTAATGGATGTAAAATATTGTTGAATCAAAAATGGTAAGTAGAAACGTTATATAAATTTGTAAAACTTTGTTGGATCAAAAAAAATAGTAAGTAGGAACGTTACATCAACTTGTATAATTTTGTTGCATCAAAAATGTTGTAATTGATGTAAAATTTTGTTGAATCGAAAATGATGTAATTGATGCAAAATATTGTGGAATCAAAAATGATGTAATTGATGTAAAATATGGTTGAATCAAAAATGATGTAATTGATGTAAAAATTTTTGTTGAATCAAAAATGATGTAATTGATGCAAAATATTGTTGAATCAAAAATGGTAAGTAGAAACGTTATATAAATTTGTAAAACTTTGTTGGATCAAAAAAAAATATTGTAATTGATGTAAAATTTTGTTGAATCAAAAATGATGTAATTGATGTAAAATATGGTTGAATCAAAAATGATGTAATTGATGTAAAATATTGTTGAATCCAAATGAGGTATATAGTGGAACAAATTGAATAGAAAAGTGATACTAATAGGCGTTGTATAAAATTAATGGATGCGTTGAAAATTTTGTTGATTAAACTTGTAACACAGTTGAATACGCTGAAGCCACAATGGGTAAATGTTAAAGGAAGTGCCAATATAGATGAACACGGAGAGAATACAATATAATAATTTGTATAAAGATACGTTGGCGCCAGTTGTAAATGCGGTTGACTATATGTGCAGTATCGGACGACAGTTCACGCATGCAACGTTGACCAATTTGCAAATATTGTTGGATACGTTGGACATCAATGCCACAAGCCGTATCAATCCTCGACGAACAAATCTGTAACCACGGATGAATAAGTGGAAGCTATCATGCAATTAAATATGCTTCCCAATCTACATCGAAATCATTGTTGAGTATGATACCGATTAATCGACATATAGCACCCACGACGAAAAATGAGATTATTCCAACAACAATTGGTTCTTCTCCTTATAAAATTGTTTTAGTTTTTTTTTTTTTTTTTTTGTTCTTTTTATTGACACAATAGTTTAAATTTGTATTCACACATAAGGAGTTTTTATCTAAGAAAAATTAACTCTAATCTTTGACCAATATAAGTATCATGTATCTCACCCTGGATAGAATTTGGGTTTTTGTTTTGTACAGAAAACAAATTTCGTTTTTTTTTTTTTTTGTTTGAATCATATAACTGTTTTGGTTTACCGCCAAATACACAGACCAATTTCGATTCTTAATATACGGTTATACTGCTTATCTGGTTATGCTAGGTAAAAAAAAAAATCTAGTTTTCCTTTCAATAGTTCCGGTTTTAAATTTCTACGTTATTTGGTGGTTTGGTATATTAATTCACCTCTTTTTGAACTCTATCTTCACATTCTTGGAATTAGAAATAAGAGTGTACTAATCTTGGCACTTGGATATTAATTTCTAAATAAAGCCATAACCACAACACTGGAATCTCATAATTAGATTTTAATTACACCTTATTTTTAAGTGGATATACGATTGTTCTAATCTTTAAATTTTGACTATATATATTTTTATTAATTAACTTATTTTTAATTTAATATACGATAGTTCTAATCTTTAAATTTTGACTATATATATTTTTAATTAAAGCCTTAACCACAGCGCTAGGTTCTCCTATTTAGATTTTTAATATACCTTATTCTTAAGTTAAAATGTGATTCTTCTAATCTTTAAATTTTGACTATATATATATGGTTAATTAATTAACTTATTTTTAATCTAATATACGATTGATCTAATCTTTAAATTTTGACTATATAGATTTTTAATTAATTAACTTATTTTTAATGTGATATGCGATTGATCTAATCTTTAAATTTTCGACTATATATATTTTTAATTTAATTAACTTATTTTTAATGTAATATACGATTGATCTAATCTTTAAATTTTTGACTATATATATTTTTAATTTAATATACGATTGATCTAATCTTTAAATGTTGGATTATATATATTTTTAATTTAATATACGATTGATCTAATCTTTAAATTTTGGATTATACATATATTTTTAATTTAATATACGATTGATCTAATCTTTAAATTTTGGATTATAACTCGTGGTAGCACAAAAGGAATTCTTCGAATCATGCAGCAGGAAAACTATTTAAATTATCCTAACTCGGATACCATTGCACAACAACAAAAAAAAACTCAATAAGCGTATATAGCTATGTTTGACATTTATCACTCAAAATCACAGTTTATATCCCTAATCACTAATAATCTTTTAGGTTTACCGTGTACGCATTGACATTCAATTCACAAAAATCTTGTGGGCACAACACTTCATAGTTAGTTTTCCCCGAATCACAAAGAAAATTTGCATGACCGATTGTTTTTAGTTTAATAACTCTCATTCTCATTTGTCCTCATATTTTGGTTAAAATATATCTCATCTCAAGGTCAACTAGTTATCATTTACTGAAGGTCGTCCTCTTTGGTTAGATATTTCTCGAACGCCATTAGCGAAATTAAATAGTAAATTTATCTTATTTTATGTATATTACACGTATCAATTCGATATCAGGTTCCTGATTCTTATTGATTCATTGGTATCTGTAAATTTATCTACTTAGTCTAAGACCATGCACGGATTAACCGCCCTAATTATTTTCCTATTAAATTAACCAAATTTGTGCTACTCACATCCAATAATCTTCGGTCCGCCAATGTTATCTAATCCTTACTGCCATCTTATCCATCCAGACGTCGGAATTTATCTCCCTTTTAGTTGTTTTCAATCCAATCCAATAATCCTATATTTTTTTGCGAACCAGAAACAAAATCTTTTTTTCAGCACAACAATATGATTGAGTTGACAGAATGCGAGTGTCACACACAAAAATGAAAAGGTAATAGACTAAGAGGCAAAAAAATTACAGTAGATCCAATATATACCAAAATAAATTCCTTTTTGAAAATCGAAAAACCTCGAATATGGTTTCAGATGTAAATCAATTAATTCAAATCAAGTGTTAGGAAATTTTTATAGTTAAACCAAACGGTTTGATATTGGATATTATTGTACGAAAATAAGGTTGTGACACAAAATATTTCCGACACATCCATAACATTTATCATTGAATTCAAAATGAATTAAATGCAAGTTCGATCAATGTTATGATGTTTAGACATTTATTAAACTACAATCTACTATATCAGTACAGTGAAGTTCGGTTTTAAATCGGAAAGATTGTTTGAAGTAAATTTTCTTCTTCTCATGCAAAGAGAAAAAAAGATTGAACGTATAACAGAGCAAGATAATACCTCTTTACATGTTAACGACTGTAAAAATAAACGCACAGCTGTTGTAAGGTTTTGAAAACTTCGTTGTGTAAGTTACGTTTGAGGTTTAGATCATTCACATTGAAGTAATAGAGTGAACCAAAGTGAATGGAAATATAGTATGAGTTAATTTTAGTGAATTGCAAAATTAAATAGCAATGTTTATAGAGACAAAATTTAAGGAAAATTTTTACATTCATAC
>OY856186.1:378232422-378254922 GCA_963693315.1 Diogma glabrata | reverse complement strand
AAAAACATTCAAATCGGACAGCAAATAACGAAGTTATGGAAAATATAAGCATCGGTCTGACGTCTCACTTTTTTTTTGTTTTTGTTTTTAAATAAAAAGTGTTGTGTTATAGGGTTTAGAATATGTGTCACAACAACACATAAATACCTTTTTATAAAGTTTCATGTCAAACAAATAATTAATTTAATTTTTGGGTGAAAAAATTGGGTGAAAAAAATAAATAAAAATCTTCTTTTAACACACTTGACAACAACTTTTGGACAAACTTATAATGCAATAATCTAGTTTTTGATCTCACATACCAATCCTGACCATCTAGGTTTTTCCTCATGTCCTTGTTCCTACTCATTATCACTTAAAACGAACGTTTTTTAAGCAAAAAATATGCATATTTCCTTGTTTTGACACACTTGACGATTTTTTTGACACACTTCCGGTACAGTTATCGAACACATCGTCCTTTCGGCTCTTACCATTGAGCGTACCTATTTTTAGAAACCAAAATTTTTAAAATACCTTCATCCGTTTTCTAGATTTCATCGGTCGTGAAGGTCAGACGGCCGGCCGACGGTCGGACGGTCGGCCGGCCCGCAGACAGGCATAAATTTTTTTTTTGCTTTTTTAGAATCAGTAGTAGGTCCTAAAACGTCAAGAAATGACAAAAAAGTGGGGGTAAGAATTTCACTTTTAGCTCATGAATGTAATACTTAAGACCGAAATATTTTGCAGTCGTGGATAAAATAGCATCTTGTATTTGCATAGGATGATGGCAATTTTTCTAGAATCTACTAATTGTCACCGGCTGTTTTACTTCTTCTTCTTCTTATTTCTTCTAGAAGTGTCAAATAATTGTATAAATGAAATGTAGAAAATAAAATGTTTTTTTTTGTTGTAAATGACCATGTGAGACGTCAGAACGATGCTTTTATTTTCCATAACTTCGTGATTTGCAGTTCGATTTAAATGTTTTTATGCAGTTTGGAAAGCGATTGAACTAAATAATACATTTAAATTCAATCTAGGGTTGCTAAATGCGATTTAAGGGTTGTGAAGCGTGAAAAAGTGGAAAAAATGAGATGTTTCAACTTTAAACCGCCGTCGCGCCGCCTTAAACTACTTTGATCGGATTTCTCCAGAACATTTTTTTTTTCTTTTGTTAAAAGGAATAAAATTTTGCCCTGAGACTTAAGGAATTCAAAAAAAAAAAATTAAGAGCCACCCTAATATATATATATATATATATATATATATATATATATATATATATATATATATATATATATATATATATATATATATATATATATATATATATATATATATATATATATATATATATATATATATATTCGCTACGCTTATAAATAAAGTTTTTGCGCAGACATTTTGTTGACGTAGAAGCAATGATTTCAAAAGTGGTGGTGGGAAATGATAGCATAATTTTCAATTTTTATTTTTAAAAATATGAACGAAAACCAGCTGATCAGATCGGATACATAAGGATACATAATCGGATACAAATTTTAAACATACACACATTAATTTTTATAAATAGAAGATAATGGTGCAAAAAGAATTAGGGCCAGTTTCAAAATCCTCAGTTAAAGTTAAAGTTAGTTAACCACCACTTAACTGTAACCGAGAGATAACTGAATGATACAAAATGAACTTAATATTTAGCTAACCGAGACTGGTGAAACCCATTTCCTTCAGTTAAGTGGCAGTTATGTTAAATTTAACTACTTAACTTTAACTTAACTGAGGATGGTGAAACTGGCCCTTAAAATGTTTATTTTGGAGTTTTGTATTAAACTTCTAGGCAGTACTATGTGTGAATTCATAAGGATGAGAAATATTTCTATTTAGTCAACATCCTGAGTCATTGTAGTCATTATTGATTGTTGCAAATCAATGCGAAACTAATATCTGACACACGGTCAATATATTACCATAAATATACAACATTAAGGGCCAGTTTCACCATCCTCAGTTAAAGTTAAAGTTAGTTAACCGCCACTTAACTTTAACCGAGAGATAACTGAATGATTCAAAATGCACTTAAAATTTAGTTGACTGAAACTGGTGAAACCAATTTCCTTCAGCTAAGTGGCAGTTATGTTAAATTTAACTTAACTTTAACTCAACTGAGGATGGTGAAACTCGTCCTAAGGGAATATTAATTTTTTGGAGTTTTGTGAGTGATTAAGCTTAAAGTAATTGTTGAAAGTAATATTCCCGACAATAAGTAATTATTGTCGGAATTGAATTTAAACTTATCAAAGACATCTTCCCGACAGACGTTGTCCTGCATGACATTTCAAGCGATTAGAATATTAAACAAAGTATGAAATGAAAGACAATAATAATTTCATAATTCTTTATTTTGAAATAACATCAATTTTTCTAAAATCAATTCGTTATAATCAATATTGTTTGTTTAATTTTATCTTAATGCGAGTTGATGATCAATATTTTTAGTCAATTCCTGAGGAGTATAAATGAATAAACTTGACGATTTTCCAACGCGATAACACGCCACATATAATTGGCCATGTGAAAAGACCGGATTTTCTAGATCCAACCCACAAATCGACATTGTTTGACCTTGTGACTTATTAATAGTCATGGCAAATGCCAAGCGAATTGAAAATTGCAGACGTCTGAATGGAATGGGTGAGTCTGAAGGGATCATTGGGATTCGTGGCAGGAGAGCAACTTCACCTTCAAATTTGCCGTTCAAAATTGTAGCTTCAAAAACACTGCCCATAATTTTTTTTATGACTAATCTTGCATAGCTTAGGTGCATAGCTTAGGTGCATTTAAATTCCGAAGCAAAATGATAGGTGAGCCAATTTTTAATCGCAATTTATGTTGTGGCATTCCTGGTAAATCCAGCGAATTCAAAAATTCACAGGATGGTTGACTGCTTCGTCAGGATCGGTAACAGTGTCGATAGATTTGAACAATATCTCATTACCGAGCAATGGCTGTTGTATTTTGAAGTTAATAGCGTCAGTATCGATATTTTTGCGGCTAAAATAGCTCGTTCACGAAGCCATGCATGATTAATATAATTAGCTTGTAAATCTGGATGATATGATTTCAATCAAAGCATCTTTCGTATTTGCCATGTTGCAGAAATTGTCTGGCAATTTGATGCATTGTATGTCTTCATGCAATGGTATTGTTCCATTTCCAATGTTGAGCAATTGCTCGGAGAATGATAGTGCCAATTGATCATTTTGCAGTTGAACACGTATATTTGTGTTAAGACGTAACGTACTGACCATAAATATGATTGTTTTATACATGCGTTAATTTCATCCGCATATGTAGCGCGTGGAATGACCGGCAATGTCTGTCTAAAATCACCGGACAGCAGCAGTAAAGCACCACCGAAAAGCCTGGTGTTATTATTTAGATCTTTCATCATCCTATTGAGAGCTTCAAGCGAAGGCTTGTGGGCCGTAGTGCATTGTGAACTGTTGTTCGCGCTGAATCTCGCTGTTAATGATGTCTGTTGCTGGGCGTTAGGTGAGGGCATACCAAAATAAATGAAAAAATCTTTATCAGCGCCTCGTTATATATTTCCTGCGAAAAATCGATATTGGGATCTTGATCAGCGATCCGAATGCGATGCAGAATGTCGTCGCTCATGGAATCTTTATATTTGTCCCACATGACAGAAGTTTGAGATGGAAAACGAATAATTGGCGAATTTGATGAGGATAGGAACTCAATGCTGCATCTTTTAATTTATTTAAAATGAAACCAAAAATTTATTTCATTTGTCCTATTTTTTTTTATTTTTAGGAAAAAGATAAAATTACATTTGCATTGATATTCTTTACAAAAAAAAATTTGTTGAGAAATTAGTATTGCGCTGTTGAGGAAATTAACTAAGGAAATTTTTGTTTCGTATTTTTTTGTTTTTAAAAAATGCTAATACATTTAACAGTTAAAACTGTTGGAAGTTTTAATATGCGTTATATGTTTTTAACGTTTTTAATGAAGTTAAATGAGTAAAGACTGATTGAAATTACCATTGCAATCAATAAAAGAAGAGTAACTAATACCGAAGCGAGTAAGATAAAGAATAGTTGAATTACATTGACTCGCGTCTGAATAAACCAGCCGTTTAGTTGCAGTATAGATAAATAACCTAGATACCGACTGCTTCGTGATCTGCCGGGCTGATTTGTGAATCTAAACTATCCAGAATCTAAACTATCCAAAACAATTCATTCAAATCGGTCCAGCCGCTTAGGAGGAGTCCAGTGACAATACTGACTGCAGCGCCATCTGCCGGGCTGATTTGTGAATCTAAACCATCCAGGGTGCCACCCAAACGCATACAAAAAAATTCATTCAAATCGGTCCAGCTGTTTAGGAGGAGTTCAGTGACAATACCGACTGCAGCACCTCTGCCGGGCCGATTTGTGAATTTAAATCATCCAGGGCGCCACATCGAACGCATACTAAAAAAATTCATTGAAATCGGTACAGCCGTTTAGGAGGAGTTTAGTGACAATACCGACTGCAGCGCCTCTGCCGGGCTGATTTGTGAATCTTAACCATGTTATATATAAAATATATTCTTGTTCTGCAGACTGTGTAGTATAAAATATATGTATATAAATAAATAATAATCAATTGAATTTCAATTTATATTTTATGTATTAATATGAGATGATTATTGTTATGTATATAAAACCGGTAAATTAATTTTAAGAGATTTGTTTATATGTATTTAAAATATTGTATATACTTATTTGATGATTAAAATAAAAATCACTTGTAATCAGTCAGCTGAGATATTAAAAACCATTCAGGGCGCCACCCAAACGCATACAAAGAAAATTCATTCAAATCGGTCCAGCCGTTTAGGAGGAATTCAGTGACAATACTGACTGCAGTGCCTCTGCCGGGCTAAATTATGAATTTAAACCATTCGAGGCGCCACCCAAACGCGTACAAAAAAAACTCATTCAAATCGGTCCAGCTATTTAGGAGGAGTTTAGTGACAATACCGACTGAAGCGCCTCTGCCGGGCTGATTTATGAATCTAAACCATGCGGGGTGCCACTCAAACGCACACAAAAAAATTCATTCAAATCGGTCTAGCCGTTTAGGAGGAGTTCAGTTCATACACACGTACAGTAGAATTATATATATAAAGATATATATATATATATATATATATATATATATATATATATATATATATATATATATATATATATATATATATATATGTATATATGTATATATATATATATATATATATATATATATATATATATATATATATATATATATATATATATCTATATATATATCTATATATATATATATATATATATATATATATATATATATATATATATATATATATATATATATATATATATATATATATTTATATATATATATATATATATATATATATATATATATATATATATATATATATATATATATATATATATATATATATATATATATATATATATATATATATATGAATTTTTGATTTTGTAATATATTCTCGAAACGCTAAATGAAGTTTTTGAGCAGTTTGCTGATTGTATCATCTTTTCACTAAATTATGTTAATTTATGATCTGTTATAATTTTGAGGCAACGTTTTGATGTGTTAGTTTTATAATAAATTTATAAACAGAGATAAAAAAAATGCATGTTCTTTAACAAAAAGTTTTAGGTTTGATATACATCGCTGCCCAAAACTAAAAACAATTTCCTCATAAAAAGTTTATGCCGAAAACTATATCAAAATCCTTAACCACAACCGAAGTTAAGATATCTTAGAGCTTGAGATTTCAGCCCCTCCATATTTTAAAGTTCAACTTTTAATAATTTAAAATATTTAAAGTAAATCACATAAAATCGGTCTATTAACAAAAGAAGAAATGTTGAGCTAGTTTCATTAATGATGTTGTTGCAGAATTCATCCTTATCCCAGAATGATAATTTTGACAATTTTAGTTATGTTTCTAAGACATCAGCTATCAGCTATGCAAAAACGTTAATAAAAAGTTTGTTGTCGGATACCAAAACAACCGAAAATATTAAGTTAACATTGGAGGAACAAGAAGTTAATCAAAATTAAAATTCTCTAACTTCGACCGAACTCACCGAATGTAAATACATTAGTCATGGAATTAATATGATTTCATCAATCGAAAATAGCAAAGTTGATCGTTCAAATAATTATTCATCACAAGAAATTTAATTTATAAAGCATAAATAAAACACTCACTCCTAACCTAGAAAAACTGTTTGATGCTTTGAAAACCAAACTACCTACTTCGACCGAAAGTGAAAGAGATTTTTCGGTTGCTAGTATCTTCTTCAACCAATGTTAAACGCTCTTGTATTTTTAAAATATTATTTTTCAGATGTAAATAAATTTGGATTGCAAACTAATTTTATTTTTTAAAACTTTTTAAAACTATAGTTAAAATCACGGATAATTGGAAACAGCAATCTCAATACCTTATAAGCAAGTATAGAAACACGAAATTCGAAATCAAATTATTGGTATAATTCCCTTATCTTTTGACTTGAAATCACGTTTATTGGTAGTTTTGTTAACAAAGTAGTTTTGTTTTTGTTTTAACTAACCAACTGACCATGAAATTTATGTATGTTAATTAATTCAACGACAAATTTACATCCACTGTTAATGATTTGATAATCTATAAATAGCTGAGTTAGGTTTGAAAAATTATCAGTTTGCAAATTATCCTCAAATTCTAAACATATATATCCAAAAATGAAATTTTTAATCGTAAGATATTGATTGTGAAATAATGTTTGTCAAATTTTAGATAAAATTAATTTCAGTGTTTTTTATTTAAATATAGGTATTATGCGTGGCTATTGTCTTTGCATTAGCAGCAGGCGCAGATGAGGCAGCTGACGTGAGTTTTTTAATTGATATACAAATACAAATTGTAATTAATATGTTTTTTGCTGTCAATTAGGCTAACAACGATGAACTTACATTCACAGGACCTAATGGAGAAGTTATCAAATTACCTGATTTAGAGGTTGATGAATATGGAGTTCGTGTAAAAGATAAAAACAAAAAACCTGTTGAACTTTTCCCGGCTAAATAATTAATGAAAATGTTTTCTCTGTTTCAATTCCAATTTTTTTTTAAACTGAAACTGTATATTTTAAAAATTTACATCAATGTAAATAAAAACTTTTAAAATCTGATAATAAATACAAAAATATCAATTTTTCTATGATAGCAGACGAAAAGTCTATTTCAAGCAGGCTTAATACCATGTGAAGATGTGTGTTTTTCTTCTAGTGTAAAAATAAACGGAAAAAACACTTTAAAAAGTAAAAAATTGCACGACCATAATATTATGCACAAAACTTATAAGCAGCTTGCTTGGTAATTAAAAATTAACTAAATCAAAACAAAGTTTTTGATCCAAATAGTCAAAAACATTATAACATATATTGAATTTGGAACATTTGTTTTAATAAACAAAACCTGAATAATTCTTTTTTAATAAAATATCAACTAAGTATGTATTGAAAAATAAATAATTTAAGAAACATAATAAATATAAACATCAATGCAAAAAAATAATATATGAATAAACGTTAAAAAATTATATTTAACTATTCATTTCATTTCTTTACAAATAACTGAAATAAATTGGTTCACGACCGAATTTATTAATCTCAAACATTACTTTATCCCATAAACTGTTTTATGAATATATGTTTATGAATTAAATTAATAATAAAACAAAACTGTAAATATAAAAAATGATTTTCTCTTCACATCTAATTGTTTAACCCATAATTAAATTAAATTTAGCTGGGACCTATATTTGTTACGCTAATGTCTACTTCTAAATAGTATGAATTTTTGTTATATCTGGTCGTCGCGGGCATGTTTTTTTCTCTCTGAACTATGATAGGAAAAATTGTTTTAGAAAATGTTAGTGTTGACGGCTTTAAGCATCATATTTATTCTGTCTAATTTCTCTAATTCTTCATAGTTGAGATAGATAAAAGCATACCCGCGACGACCAGATATAACAAAAATTCATACTATTTAGAAGTAGACATTAGCGTAACAAATATAGGTCCCAGCTAAATTTAAATTAATTATGGGTTAAACAATTAGATGTGAAGAGAAAATCATTTTTTATATTTACAGTTTTGTTTTATTATTAATTTAATTCATAAACATATATTCATAAAACAGTTTATGGGATAAAGTAATGTTTGAGATTAATAAATTCGGTCGTGAACCAATTTATTTCAGTTATTTGTAAAGAAATGAAATGAATAGTTAAATATAATTTTTTAACGTTTATTCATATATTATTTTTTTGCATTGATGTTTATATTTATTATGTTTCTTAAATTATTTATTTTTCAATACATACTTAGTTGATATTTTATTAAAAAAGAATTATTCAGGTTTTGTTTATTAAAACAAATGTTCCAAATTCAATATATGTTATAATGTTTTTGACTATTTGGATCAAAAACTTTGTTTTGATTTAGTTAATTTTTAATTACCAAGCAAGCTGCTTATAAGTTTTGTGCATAATATTATGGTCGTGCAATTTTTTACTTTTTAAAGTGTTTTTTCCGTTTTATTTCACTATTTTTTTCATGATAATTCACTCAATATCTTAGGCATCTCGTTATTTTGGCTCGGTAGGATCGAACTATTAAATTTTATTAAATTTAAGCAAACAGTAAACTTTTCGGACCCGAGCTCTTTTTCGCTTTTCTCGACTAGGATAAAAAACCAGAAAATGGTGTATGTTAGTCAGCATTCGATTTAGAAAACTCTTACTCCAAACAAATTGTGTGATTGTTAAGATGCACAGTTCCGATGAACGGAACAATGTAAATTGTGGCGATCGACGGAACGATCGAAATGGTGAATGTGCCTTTAATTAAATATTGCAGTTCACCATCTTGATTTTCATGTACTTTTCTTGTGATTTTGGCATGTCACAAGCCACATGTCACACATAATTTTGTCTTTTGTTTTTATGATTAATTTAATTGTTTTATATATCTATCTGCAATGAATTAAATATATGAAATAAAATTTTATAAAAACAACGCCATGTAAGAACAAATGTTTTATTTATTAAATAGAGGGTGGTCCATATATGTATGGTATATTTCATTGATTTGCCTGTTGGCAAATTTATTTCATAACTCATGAATCTAATCAACTTTTTATAAAAACGATATGTCATTTAGCGTAGAAGAAAAGAGTGAACTTCCAATAAAAAAGCAAATAAAAGCTGAATGCGTTAAAAATGCTGGAAATGGAACATTACAAATAGTTGATTAGTTGAAGGAGGTTTTAACCGTTTTATCAACACATGCGCTATGGCTGCAGCACATTTTAAGTCTTTTAATATTTCTGGAAAATTATAAGAGGCTTCGTTTGATAGATAAATAAAATTAATAATAATTTTTCAGAGCTCCATGATATCGAAAAACTTTATATGTTGATCTTTTTGTGCCTTTATGGTACAATGATACATACAATTTGATAAAACTCAAATTGAAAATGCCTTTTGGATTTTCAAATAAGATATATAATTTTAATTTTATTGAATAAGTTATAAAAATATCAAATAATATTTTTGATTCAATATATGTTATAATGTTATCTTGATAACAACATTATGGTTTCTGATCCCTACCGCTTCGTATTTGTTATAAAAATTTACTTGATGAGATGTAATAGAAAGTAAAAACAAAGTAAAGTTAAAATTTTTATTGGTTAATATTTATTGGTTCTTGTTATTAACAATGTACATTTTTGATTTTTTTAAGATTAAGAATATACGTAAATAAGCTAAGAAAATTTAAACGATTTATTTGTACGAACATATATTTTCCATATCAGCTCCACTGATTTTCGCTTGACTTATAGTCATTCACCTACAACATATTTTATCTAAACTAACAGTTTGAAAGGCTTCTACAGAAAGCTATTTAAAATTAGATAAAGCTTTAAAAATAAACCTTAAAAATGTATGATTGTTTTACTCAGTTTTTATTATACATATTTCAAAATGTATTGGTTGTAACACTTTTTTTATGATTCTATGTTCTGTTACATTGCAATCCTTACAGATTTAATTATCTCATAACACTTCTGCAGTTTCAATACCATAATACCTCAAACAATAATCATGGATGAAATGATATGAAATGATATGAAAAGTATCAAGCGTTTTTTATTAAATCAAGAGTCAAATGCTATGATATTTTCATTCAAACCATAAATCAAAATACATATCTTTACAAATTACAAATACATATCCTTTATTTGTAAATTTAAAAAACTTCATTCATTAATTTTTTCTGAAACCTAAAACAAAATATACTACAATAAATGCATAAATATTTCCATTCATATTTCAAACTATAACAAGTATTTAAAATAATTTTTCTATTTATTACTACCACACTCATATTCCAAATGTACGATAGATAAAACAAAAATATGTAAGTACTTTCGATTCATCAAAGAGTCCTTTTTTTGTATTGTAAAAATATAATAAATAATTCTTTATAGTTCGTCTCTGAGTTTTTTTTTTGTTCAATTTATCCCGTTACGGTCTGTTTTGTTTAAAATTGAAAATTTTAACCAATTTTGGGAATTTTTATCTGGAAAACTATTATCTTGGGAACGGCGTAACTTACAAACCTGGGGTAAATTTTAATGGAAAGATTTTGCCAAAACTAGGCTCCATCTCTAAAATCAATACATAGTAATGGTTCTACGATTTTTAAATGACGATTGAATCTCAAGGTTATGAATCTTAATGTATAGTAATAGACGAAGTTATTTTCACTGGTCGTGCTCAATAACTATCGCTATTGCACAATAACAAATTGTAGTTGCTATGGTATTATCATATAATTTAACGTGTCATCTGAAATAAAACTTCCACTTATAACAATACTAGTTTTCGAAGCTGAGTACAAGAATTGGCAGTTATTTTACGACTTGTTCACCAAACTTTACACGAGAAGTATACTCTTTCTGCGGAACGAAAAATCCAATACTTGGAGGATTGTTTAAAGGGTGAACTTATTAAAACATATATGGCGATTTTTGAAGCTAATTATTTTGAAGCCTTTCAGAAAGTATGCAAGAGATACGATAAGAAGAAGCACATTGTCAACGCATTCATTCAATCTTTTGTGCGGCAGCCTCATATTAATTATTAACAACTCTTTAAACTGGGATGACCATGTTGAGACTGTTTGCAGCAAAATATATATGATCCTGGCTAACCTTTGGCATTCTGCTTACTTTACACCCCGTAAGGCTAAGCTAAAACTGATCCAATCTTTGATTGTACCTCACCTTACATATTGTGCACCTATTTACTCGGGTTGCTCCCAAGCTGCATTCAAAAAACTACAGGTAGCTTTTAATTCCTGCGCAAGATATGTATTTAGTATTCGACGTGGTGTTTCTATTTCTGGATACACTAGACTAATCCTGGATTGCAGCTTGCGTTCTTATTTGAACTATCTGACAGCGTTGTTTATGCTTAAGCTAGTAAACTTTAGAGAGCCCTCCTACCTTTACGACCAACTAAATTTCTCGAGGTCTCTTAGGACGCTGAACATTAACCTGCCTAGAAATTGTAAATCTGATTCAAGACAAATTTCTTTTTTTGTTCGGGGAATTAACTTGTGGAACTCTTTAAGCCATGGATTGAAGTTGGAAACTAATCTTACTAAGTTTAAACGTTTGTTGTTTGAACATTTTTCTGCAGAGAATGATTAGATTTTAATTGGTAAAAACTATAGGTAGTTAGTTTGTATCAAATTTTTGATAAACTTTATTGTATTTTGTTAGTTTTAATATTGAATTGAACGAATATTAGTTATGTAAAAATATTATAGATTAATCTTGTGATATTTGTTATTCAATAACTTGTCTCGTTGTATTAATTCAAGTAATTGTATAATGTATAATGTTTGGAAATCTAACTTTCGAATTAGTTTTTTTTTTGTAACTTATAAACTTATTATTTAGTTAAGAAATGCTTATCTTTTGAGTACATGAGAAAATTGATCTGTTCTGTACAGAACAATTGCAAAAAGGCTTTGCCTTATATGTACTTATTCTTGTTAAATAAAATAAAAAAAAAAATAAAATATTAGGAATCCATCAGCTTCAGTGTGACGAGGTCTTACAGACACACGCGATGAAGTGATTCGAGGGTTAAAGGCTCTTGGTACTCAGTTTGAAAGAAATAAATGCGGTTTATATACTTGGTAGTCAACAAATTTAATGAGGAAAACCAACAACGATTGACGAATTTCATCATTGATATCCCTTGTCCTACATGGAACGATTTATTCAACTTTCTCAACCCAAGAGAAGACGCAGTAGAAGGATTTAAAGCTTCTAACAAACCAACATCACATCGGAAACCAACCGCAAATATCAAATCAATGCATACAACATCGGATAATAAATGCAGTGTATGTAAAGCGGAACCACATCAGTTATCTGAATGTTCTATATTCTTAAACATGTATCAGAGCGTTCATCACGCATCACCAATGGATCAAACAACCCTATCGCCAAAAATACCATGTTTGGGTGGATATGCTGGATAATCGCTGGAGAGTTTAATGAAGCAAAGGTTGATCATGCTATAGTCAATTTGTTTACCGAAATTGTCATTGATTAGTCGCTTCGTAGATTTTGGGAGCCAAACTCCAACAAAATCAACTCATACTTTTTCCGCATGAAGGAATCAGTTTTTATTGTTTTGAAATTTTTTTTTATTTTTGATCCACGGGTGTCACAACCCTGCGTACTCCAGTCCCTGCTATTGACATACGAGTTTACGTGAGATATCACATACCACTGGCAATAGCAGTGAGATATCACCAGCCAAGGCGACATCTTAGGGGTGGTAGCGGATGAACTGTAGTCAGTCAACGATAGCACCCTCAATCTTAGCTGTAAAATAATCCTTGATGATGAGACGCTATTGCTTCCTTGAAGAAACGAGCCTTCATATAACTATGTGTGGGCTTTAATCATTAAGAAAGACAGTGCGTCACAGGATCAAAGAATATGAAACTGGCTGGATTATCGGCAACTACATTTTTGCTTTGTTTCAGCAAATTTTTGTAAAAATTTGCTATTTACTTTTTAATTTACTTTTATTTTCTCTATTCTATCATAAAATATTGGCCTATGTCATATTTTGTCAGCGATAGGATTTTTTGTTTAGTTATTCATTCTTTTAAAAAAAAATATAAAAAAACAAAAACAGAAAGATTTACGTCCATCAATACCTTTGAACGTATGTTGTTGTGGGACCTTGGTCTTAAAAAGGTTTTTATGTGTTATTGTGACACATATTGTAATTTTATTGAAAAAAAATACTGATGAAGAGAAATTGTGTGAAAAGCATTTCTCTGACAACCTTTTTCATCAGCCAGATGGAAGATATATGGTAAGTCTTCCTTTCAAGCAATCTGACGGTGAACTAGGAAATTCACAAGCATCAGCTATAGCTCGTCTCAAATCAATTGAACGAAAATTTAAGGAGACTCAAAATTTAAAGAAGCGTACGTTACCTTTATTAGGGAGTATGAAATACTGCACCATATGAAGCTAATCTCCAAGAATGAGATTGAGGTAAGTGTAAATAATTGCTTCTATTTACCACATCATGGCGTGATAAAAACATCAAGTTCAACGACCAAATTGAGAGTAGTTTTTTATGCTACTGCATCGTCTCAATCTGGTCTATCACTAAATGATAAATTAATTGTCGGACCGACAATTCAGTCCAGCCTCTTGTTAATTTTACTATGATTTAGAACACATCCAGCCGTATTTTCAGCTGACATTGAAAAAATGTATCGCCAAGTTCTAATCAATAAAAATGATAATTCCCAAATGGAACCAAACCACAATCGGTTATTAACTAAAACAAATTGCTTCAAATGTCCAGGATAAATCAAATATCATTTCCAGACTCATCGAAGAAGATTTTTATATCGATAATCTAATGTCTGGTGCTGGAGCTGAAACTGAAGCATTAAACATTCAACGTGAAATCATTAAAGTTTTTTCAAAGTCTGGAAAATATTTAAGAAAATGGACATCAAGTAGACCGGTTCTATTAGAAACAGTTCCAACTAAACAAAGAAGGATTGAGAATGTACTATTTTCTGAGGATCCTACAGTGGAAGTTCTGAGAATTAAATGAAATCCAACCACAGATAATTTTTCCTTTCAAATTAACTGAGATAATATCCCTTCCACCACCAAGAGAGGAATATTATCAGGTCCTCAACGGTATTTGATCTATTAGGATGGCTATCGCCATGTACTGTGCTGATAAAAGTACTTTCTCAGCGATTATGGCTATGCAAAATTGATTGGGATGAACAATTATCACCGAGTATTGTAAATAAATGGTTATTTTTAAGGAATGAAATTCCACTTTAAAAATATAGCAATTCCTAGATGGTTGGGTATTTCAAAGGTAATAGAGTTACATGGGTTTGCAGATGCATCTGAGTTGGCCTACGCTGCAGTGGTCTATATCACGAGTAGTGCAAGAGGATGGCAATATTATTATCAAGTTGATTTCTGCAAAAACAAAGGTTGCACCGATTAAACAGATCCCTATACCTAGGCTTGAGCTCAAACTATTTGAAACCACCATTACCAAAATGAAATTAGTGAATGTTTAGGTTTATGGGTGGAAAGATTCAACAGTTGTATTGAAAGGTTAGTGCAAGTGTCGCGTCAGTGGAAAACATTAGTAGCAAATCGCGTTTCGCAAATTCATAGTGTAGCGACGAAGATTAAATGGTTTCATGTACGGTCAAAGGACAATCCGGCAGATTGTGGCTCGCAAGGGATCAAGCCGTCGGACTTGATGCATAATTTGTTATTGTGAAATTGTCCATCATGGCTATTGGAAGAGATTACATCGTGGCCTATAAACCAATTGACGTTATACAGCTGGATGATAGCGAAAGTGAATGTATTCTAGAGGAAAGAAAAACGATTCGATTCTGGTGTTCAGCGGTTTTGTATCAAAACACGTCTCCAATATTTATGAAACCATTATAAGCAGAGGCTCTTCATTTTCCAAGATTGTTTCAATTATAGCATAGCTCAACAGATATATACATAACTGTCGTACACCAAAGGGAAAAGAAGATCAGGGAGTATTAGAACACGAAGAATCTGCGAATAAATTAATACGTTGGATACAAGAACTGGAATTTTCAGAGGATATTCAACAATTGCAAACACAAACTATTCTCCTCTAGCCGTATACTTGTTGTGGCCAAGATAGAAAAAGTCAACATAATTACAAGAATTTTTCGTTGAACTAAATAAAACACACAATTATTTAACAATTTTTTAATTCAATGTTATATTTTCTTACTTCTGTTTAATATATTTTGTTTTTTAAAAAATCACTTTAACATATGTAATTTTATTTCAATAATCTTGCTTAATCTAATGTTTAGTCCAATGTATTACTAATTCTATTTCTAGGAATCAACTCAATGGTTTTAATTTACTTGAATAGCTCTAACGTGTTTTGTTATTGTGAACACAATTATAATAATTTCTTTAAACTTACGTACAACTTTATTAACTTAAACGTTTTTTCGCAACACCAATCCGCTTATAAAAACTTTTTACACAACTAGAATTTTCTTGAATTTTTCGCGAGATTTTACTAACTTTAACGTTTAACACGATTTTTTTTTGGTCTCGAGATTTTAGCGTCAATCTAAAAATTTAACTCAACTAATTTAACTCTATTCATTCAACTTCAATGATTCAACTCTAAAAAATCCAGCTCGACAACATTAAGATCTACTTTTATTTATATCAAGAAGTGTACTCGGAAATGTTTTATTTATTCCAAAACAATTTTTAATTTTTTTTGCATTTTAATTAAACAAATATAAACAAAACAATAGTACATTATGATGCTAGGACGTAAAGCTAAAGATTTTGGACGGATGTGGAGTTTGCAAATCGAGGCGCTAGCCGAGATTTGCACCCACATTAAGTCCAACATAGCTTCCGTCCGTGCATCATATACTATTTTTTATTCGCCGCTAGGCAAAATATCTAAAAATAATTGGTTTATTCTAAATTAAAATTATAAATTTGCATAAATCTATATAAATAAAATTCGATGTCTGTCTGTCTGTTCGGGATAAGCCTCGAAACGGCTGAATTGATTTAGATGAAACTTGACATACATAAAGAAAAGAATGTCAGAAGTAAAATAGGCTACTATTTTTCATAGAATTTATAGTTTTTATAATAGAATTCTCCATTACTCAATTAATAGCAACGAGTTTGCCTAAATGTTGATTAATTATATGTGTTCTAATTGTATATGAGTATGTATGTTTTTATTATATAGAGACAAATTTGTATTTTGTTATGTATGTTTTAAATCCTAACTTGCAAGATTTTCTTATATGTTGTTTATGAAGATTTTTTATTTAGAGAAGAATTAACGTGTGTTTATGTATTTAGTTTATTTATTTCGAGAGGAATTTGTATTTTGTTGTATATGTTTTAAATCGTAATACATAAAGATTAAATTTATTGCGTCGCTGCTGGAGGGGGGGGGGGTCCCGTGGGCCTTGCTCCACCCTCCTCCTCCCTTCGCACGCCAACACAGTCTTAATCTTTTCATCCAAATTTAATACAGCTACTATCCATCACAATCCAATTTCTTCTAATCTATTATGCATGCACCTTGTTAAAGCTAAAACGACACCATCATCAACAAAACATTCAAAAACCACACATTCATCAGCAATACTTTTAAAACAACACAATTATCAACAATACATTTTTTAACATTCGTACGACACAGTTAGCAACAATACATTCCGTGACAGGTAAACCACAATAATCAACCATACATATATTAATGGTTAAATGATACAACTATCAACAACACATTTATTAATATGTAAACGAATATTATCCACCGTCCATTTATTAACACTTAAACATCACAATATTCAACCATACATTTATTAATATGATCGATACAATTATCCACCATACATTTACTAACATTTAAACAACACAATATTCTTAATATTTGACTGACACAATAATCAACAATAATCAACTTTTTTCCAAAATCAAAATAAACAAAATACACATCACAATTCAAATTTCAAAAATGCAACAAAACATAGACTACAACGATGGGTTGTAAAGTAGTTAGCCATTACAATCCCTCTAGTAGGCAATTTAGTCATCGATAAAGCAGATCTCACGTCAAATTGGACAATGTGGACAATGCGGCAACTACATGGTTAAGGTAAAGGTATATATAACAGATGGTGCTGATTGGTGCAGATTGTGCTTCTCTTCTTCATCATAATGTCAAGGAAGTGACATTTTGCGTATGGTATATTTTCTTTTGCTGTGACAACGTGCAAATATTCTGACATTTTAGTGGGTGTGTTTTTCTGGAGCTGGTTGCAGAAACATTAGAGGAAATAGCAGTCTGGAGGCTGAAATAGAACAGTTTTTTGATTAGAGGGTTTAGAGCAGTTTTTTTGGTAAGAGTTTCTTGTTATATTATTAAGTGATAGTGTTACATGTGAGTTAAAGATGACAATATCCGCTCGTCATGTTGGTAAAATCATGCAATCTAGTCGTCACATCTGTTAGTGTCAGATGATGTCACACAATATACATCCAGTCTACAATCTTTGAATTATGTGCATCTAGTCTTCAAATCAGTAAATGTGTCTTCAAATCAGTAAATATGATGTCACACAATATATATCCAGTCTACATCTTTGAATTGTGTGTATCTAGTCTTCAAATCAGAAATGTGATGTCACACAATATACATCCAGTCTACTGTTCACGCCAAAGTCGTGAAAGATCATCCGTTTTGAATTACTCTCCACATTGTTGGAGTTGATTGTTTATCTAAAAATGAAAAAACAAACTATAAAAAAAAAAAACACATTCAAGAATCCTGATTAATTCTAGATTAAAAACGATGTAACTTATCTTTATTTATCAACTCTAGAAACGTTAATTATTATTAAGGAACTGGGTCTTGATCTGCGACACAAATGATAAAATTAAATTCACTATTAAGTTGTAAGAAAATTGTAATAAATAATTTAAATCTGTCATAACAATCATCTGTCAACTTCATTAGCATTTCGTTACGTTCGTTGAGAAACCAAATCGTTACTTGTATCGGTGGTAATTTTCAGTCCATTGTAGGTTCTGCTAACCGCCGGTGTCATATTTTTAAGCACTTTGGTTCGTCAAGTTGATAGATGACAGGTTATAAATATTTTACTTTGTTAATATTTTTTCTCTTCGACTTTTGAATTTTGGTCTGGAAGGTTTCATACTTCTAAACCAAAATTGTTAAAGTTATTTAATTTATAATGTTTGGTTAAATTATTGTATCTAATTATAACATTTTCTATGATGTTTTTAGTCGTAAGAAAGTAATGTAATGTACAAGTTGTAAAAATCAAAATTAATAGTGTTTATTAAAAGTTTATTACTAGTGTTCTTTTAAATTGTTTTTTGAAGTGATTCTTCATGTACACTGTGTGCTCATTGTAGCAAGTTCTCATCAGATTTACCGGGTAATGGTATATAACTAATACTTGTTCTTTTCTTTGTTTCCGATGTGGCTGGAGTATCAACATTATCGAAATATAGTCTAATAAGGAGCCATTGTACATCGTATTAATAATTTGGGACCATAAATTACATATTTAATGGCAGCCATTGTTCTTCGCATTATTAATGTGGTATTGTCGAAATATAATTTGCTAATCAGCCATTGATCGTCGTATTAGTAATTTTGGGAGCATCAAATATAATTTGCCAGACAGCCATTGATCGTCGTATTAATAATTTTGTAATAACTACAAATAACTACATATTTGACTAAATAACTACATATTTGATGTTAGCCATGGTTCATCGTGCTAATAATTTTGGGAACATCAGATATAATTTAATAAGCATCCATTGCTCGTCGTATTTTTAATTTGGCGTCATCGAAATATAAGTTAATAAATAGCCATTGTTCGTCGTATTATTAATTTGGCATCATCGAAATATTATTTGCTAAGCAGCCATTGTTCATCGTACTAATAATTTGGGAACATCAAATATAATTTAATAAGCATCCATTGTTCATCGCACTAATTTGGCATCATCGAAATATAAGTTAATAAGTAGCCATTGTTCGTCGTATTACCAATTTGGGATCATCAATATATAATTTCATGGTCAGCTATTGTATGTCGCATCCTTTATCAGCAACATTAAAACAAAATACATATTTTGAGATCATCGATATTGACTCTAATCATTAGCCATTGTTCGTCACGTATTTTTCATCATCCATATTAGTCAAAATGCATACTTAATAATCAGCCATTGTTCATCGCACTATCAATTTGGCATCATCGATATATGATTAAATAGTTAGCCATTGTTCGTGACATTATTAATTTGGCAGCATCGACACGTAGCCTAATAGTCAGTTCTTGCTCGTCGCATATTAATATTTTATTACAACTTTACATTCATCAAAATTTAACAATAATTTCATCATCATCAAAATTTATTTCATCACCATCAAATTTTATACAATCTAATATCAGCTACTTGGTCGTCATACAGTGTTATCAACAAATTAATATCATCAAGAATATAGTTTCATTCGATCATTGCTCGTCGAGTATTGTATGATCATATACTCACAGTATCACTCTTGTTGGTACAATCGTCAACAAATCAATAATACTTAACATACTTACATATGATCGCCAATAGCCGATTAAATGTCAAATGCAGTTCCAACACTTATTTCATCTGTGTCAACAATAATAAATCAATACATATTGCAATTTGAAGTCTTTTATTGAAGAATCAAAATAAATACAGTCCACTATTTCGCATGCAGCATGATACATATCATTCTGGTCCTTCGAGCCGGGTGTAGAGGGCGCTACCATCCAGCTGTCATCAATCAGCATTAATTAAGGTACCTTATTAAGTTTTTGAATTGTATAGTTATATTTATTTATGCTTCACATACCCGGTATTACTAATTTTTAAATTGCAAACTTATAATATACGCGATACTATCAATTAATTTAGCTACTTTATTGGAATTGATTTTATGCTAGTAGTTGCAATTGATGGATGATTGAATTTATGATAACTTAAATTTTCAACTTGTTAATTGTTGATCATTGATTTTTTGTGGGTCTAATTTAATCAAATAAATCTTCGAATAAATCCTGCCAATTGTTCACTATAGTGTCGGTTGTATGTTTTGAAATCTTAGTTAATGTTTTGAACTCAATGAGATTTTTACCGTCGTTAATATTATGAGAATCGTTAGTCAGGTTATTAGAATTCGATTTTCACTAAATTCTTCGCTAATAGTTTGGCATCATTATTCAGCTCGTCATTATTTAATTGAATATGATGTCCAAAATAAAATCGTTTTTCTCGTCAATATTTTAAAATGTTATTATTCGTCATACTTGTTAGTTCAATTAAATCTTCGTTAGTGGGTTGGAATCATCAATCATTTCGTCGTACCTTAGTAGAATGTGATTCTCAACATAAAACTGTTATCGTCGTTAATGTCTTAAACATGTTATTCAATTGTGATTTGAAAAATCGTCATTCATTTCGTCGTACCTTGTTGGAATGCGATTGTCAATTAATTCCTCGTTAATATTTTGGGGTCATTATTCCTCTCGTCGCAAGTTATTAGAATGTGACTTCTGAAATTAATTATCGTCTAATTAATTATGAAACTTGACATACATAAAGAAAAGAATGTCAGAAGTAAAATAGGCTACTATTTTTCATAGAATTTATAGTTTTTATAATAGAATTCTCCATTACTCAATTAATAGCAACGAGTTTGCCTAAATGTTGATTAATTATATGTGTTCTAATTGTATATGAGTATGTATGTTTTTATTATATAGAGACAAATTTGTATTTTGTTGTGTATGTTTTAAATCCTAACTTGCAAGATTTTCTTATATGTTGTTTATGAAGATTTTTTATTTAGAGAAGAATTAACGTGTGTTTATGTATTTAGTTTATTTATTTCGAGAGGAATTTGTATTTTGTTGTATATGTTTTAAATCGTAATACATAAAGATTAAATTTATTGCGTCGCTGCTGGAGGGGGGGGGGGGTCCCGTGGGCCTTGCTCCACCCTCCTCCTCCCTTCGCACGCCAACACACTCTTAATCTTTTCATCCAAATTTAATACAGCTACTATCCATCACAATCCAATTTCTTCTAATCTATTATGCATGCACCTTGTTAAAGCTAAAACGACACCATCATCAACAAAACATTCAAAAACCACACATTCATCAGCAATACTTTTAAAACAACACAATTATCAACAATACATTTTTTAACATTCGTACGACACAGTTAGCAACAATACATTCCGTGACAGGTAAACCACAATAATCAACCATACATATATTAATGGTTAAATGATACAACTATCAACAACACATTTATTAATATGTAAACGAATATTATCCACCGTCCATTTATTAACACTTAAACATCACAATATTCAACCATACATTTATTAATATGATCGATACAATTATCCACCATACATTTACTAACATTTAAACAACACAATATTCTTAATATTTGACTGACACAATAATCAACAATAATCAACTTTTTTCCAAAATCAAAATAAACAAAATACACATCACAATTCAAATTTCAAAAATGCAACAAAACATAGACTACAACGATGGGTTGTAAAGTAGTTAGCCATTACAATCCCTCTAGTAGGCAATTTAGTCATCGATAAAGCAGATCTCACGTCAAATTGGACAATGTGGACAATGCGGCAACTACATGGTTAAGGTAAAGGTATATATAACAGATGGTGCTGATTGGTGCAGATTGTGCTTCTCTTCTTCATCATAATGTCAAGGAAGTGACATTTTGCGTATGGTATATTTTTTTTTGCTGTGACAACGTGCAAATATTCTGACATTTTAGTGGGTGTGTTTTTCTGGAGCTGGTTGCAGAAACATTAGAGGAAATAGCAGTCTGGAGGCTGAAATAGAACAGTTTTTTGATTAGAGGGTTTAGAGCAGTTTTTTTGGTAAGAGTTTCTTGTTATATTATTAAGTGATAGTGTTACATGTGAGTTAAAGATGACAATATCCGCTCGTCATGTTGGTAAAATCATGCAATCTAGTCGTCACATCTGTTAGTGTCAGATGATGTCACACAATATACATCCAGTCTACAATCTTTGAATTATGTGCATCTAGTCTTCAAATCAGTAAATGTGTCTTCAAATCAGTAAATATGATGTCACACAATATATATCCAGTC
>OY856186.1:378207422-378209922 GCA_963693315.1 Diogma glabrata | reverse complement strand
GAGCCTTCTGCGGTTTGACCTTACAAGGGTGTGTACTTAGACATGCATGGCTTAATCTTTGAGACAAGCATATAACTACTGGCAGGATCAACCAGAATTCTATTTATATTTATAAATATTTGTGTTTCAATTATTAGTGAAATTGCTTTCCACTTATATAACTTTATTACTTGGAACGATTACCTTTCCAATAATAAACTATATTCGGTTCTATTTTTGTTCTATTATTAATAAGAATTTTGTTTTCTTTTATTTTATTCAATAAACATGCCCCATCATGTATAACATAATAAATGTCTTTACAAGTATATTCAATAATCCAAACAATGAATTACATTCAATACATAAATATAAAACTTATTTTATATTTTTTCTTTTGATCGACTACTCTCATATAATACTTTTTATGTCCTAAAGTAGTGTAAAATACTCAAAAAATAAAATCACATCTTATTAAAACAATATAAAATTACAAAAGACTACCTTCGACTTCACATAAAACTTAAAATATGTAAGGAAAATTTTAAAAAATAGTTCATAACTTCTTTTAGGTCATTCCTAGAGTAGTTAAATGTATGAGATGGTATTATTGATTTTTTATTTCCAACATTTCTTCCGAACATACTTTACCCCTATCTGCCTCCCTTCTGAGGGTTTTCATACAAAAAAATCAAAAAATTAAAGAAAAAATGTTAAAATATATTTCATAGCTTCCTCGGTGTGATCACTGGAGGAGTAAAACGTATGACTAGGTCCTATTGGTTTTTAATTTCCGCTATTTTCTCCAAACATACCAATCTTCTATCTCCCTCCCTTCTGGAGGTCTCCATACAAAAGTGGATATATTAATTTTTTATCTAAATTCGGTGTGACTGCCCCAAAGTGACTCCTAGATGTGGCAAATGTATGACAAGGTCCTAATATTTTTTTAATCGTAATATTTCACCCTAAGTCTTCCACACCCCAACTGCAACCCTTAGGGGGGCTCCCATACAAAAAACTCAAAATATGAATAAAAATTTTAAAAAATAATTCATAGCTCCACCGTGATGACTTTTAGAGGGGTCAAATGTATGAGGAGGTCCATTTAATTTTTTATTTCAAACATTTCTTCCAAATATACCTATCCTCTATCTGCCTCCCTTCTGGACGTTCCCATACATAAGTGGAAAAATAAACTTTTTTGCATAAATTGGCTGTAACTGGCCCAAAGTGACTCTTAGATGTGGCAAATGTATGACAAGGTCCTAATATTTTTTTAATCGTAATATTTCACCCTAAGTCATCCACACCCCATCTGTAACCCTTAGGGGGGCTCCCATACAAAAAACTCAAAATATGAATAAAAATTTTAAAAAATAATTCATAGCTCCACCGTGATGACTATTAGAGGGGTCAAATGTATGAGGAGGTCCATTTAATTTTTTATTTCAAACATTTCTTCCAAATATACCTATCCTCTATCTGCCTCCCTTCTGGACGTTCCCATACATAAATGGAAAAATAAACATTTTTGCATAAATTGGCTGTAACTGGCCCAAAGTGACTCCTAGATGTATGACAAGATCCTAATATTTTTTTAATCGTAATATTTCACCCGAAATCATCCACACCCCATCTTCAACCCTTAGGGGGGTTCCCATATAAAAAACTCAAAATATGAATAAAAATTTTAAAAAATAATTCATAGCTCCACCGTGATGACTTTTAGAGGGGTCAAATGTATGAGGAGGTCCATTTAATTTTTCATTTCAAACATTTCTTCCTAATATACCTTCCTAAAAAATTTTCAAAATGCGGGGCCAGAGATTGTGTACCAGCACATATTGGCGACAGCAAAAATTGTCGCAAATCTTGGAGAATGGTATATAAACTGAAAGATGGGTCCAAAAGAGTACCCGTACTCAAGTTATAGCATAATTGGAATGCGGCTTTAGCCGGAGCACAAACTTTTGTTTCGTTTTTAAAATAGTTTGATTTTCGATATATGGCCTGTTTAAGGTAGCAAATCTGGTATTTTGACTAATATCGCTTAAATGACATCTAGAGATTTCCGCCAGCACATTTTGAAACTAATTAAATCTGTAATTTTTAATTGGTAGCAAATATAGTATTTTAACTAATTTCGCTTAAATTGACATTTAGAGATTTCCGCCAGCACATTTTAGGACTTATAAAAATCAAAAAAAGTTAACAACAAGCAGTGTTCCCAAGCGGTCACCCATCTAAGTACTAATCACGCCCAATATTGGTTAACTTCGGTGATCAGACGAGAACCGGTGATTTCAACATGGTATGGTCGTTAACATATATTTGATAGTTATTTTTATATTATAACTGATAACTACAACTTTTTTCTATATGAGTTGATGTCTTCATACAAATTTTTAAAAATAATAATAGATCTCAATATAGAAGATAATGATTTCTTTCTATATGAGTAGATATTTTCATCACAAACAAAAATATCGCACCATCTCCTAAGTCGTACTACCACCTA
>OY856186.1:378194922-378197422 GCA_963693315.1 Diogma glabrata | reverse complement strand
TGACCGCTTGGGAACACTGCTTGTTGTTAACTTTTTTTGATTTTTATAAGTCCTAAAATGTGCTGGCGGAAATCTCTAAATGTCAATTTAAGCGAAATTAGTTAAAATACTATATTTGCTACCAATTAAAAATTACAGATTTAATTAGTTTCAAAATGTGCTGGCGGAAATCTCTAGATGTCATTTAAGCGATATTAGTCAAAATACCAGATTTGCTACCTTAAACAGGCCATATATCGAAAATCAAACTATTTTAAAAACGAAACAAAAGTTTGTGCTCCGGCTAAAGCCGCATTCCAATTATGCTATAACTTGAGTACGGGTACTCTTTTGGACCCATCTTTCAGTTTATATACCATTCTCCAAGATTTGCGACAATTTTTGCTGTCGCCAATATGTGCTGGTACACAATCTCTGGCCCCGCATTTTGAAAATTTTTTAGGAAGGTATATTAGGAAGAAATGTTTGAAATGAAAAATTAAATGGACCTCCTCATACATTTGACCCCTCTAAAAGTCATCACGGTGGAGCTATGAATTATTTTTTAAAATTTTTATTCATATTTTGAGTTTTTTATATGGGAACCCCCCTAAGGGTTGAAGATGGGGTGTGGATGATTTCGGGTGAAATATTACGATTAAAAAAATATTAGGATCTTGTCATACATCTAGGAGTCACTTTGGGCCAGTTACAGCCAATTTATGCAAAAATGTTTATTTTTCCATTTATGTATGGGAACGTCCAGAAGGGAGGCAGATAGAGGATAGGTATATTTGGAAGAAATGTTTGAAATAAAAAATTAAATGGACCTCCTCATACATTTGACCCCTCTAATAGTCATCACGGTGGAGCTATGAATTATTTTTTAAAATTTTTATTCATATTTTGAGTTTTTTGTATGGGAGCCCCCCTAAGGGTTACAGATGGGGTGTGGATGACTTAGGGTGAAATATTACGATTAAAAAAATATTAGGACCTTGTCATACATTTGCCACATCTAAGAGTCACTTTGGGCCAGTTACAGCCAATTTATGCAAAAAAGTTTATTTTTCCACTTATGTATGGGAACGTCCAGAAGGGAGGCAGATAGAGGATAGGTATATTTGGAAGAAATGTTTGAAATAAAAAATTAAATGGACCTCCTCATACATTTGACCCCTCTAAAAGTCATCACGGTGTAGCTATGAATTATTTTTTAAAATTTTTATTCATATTTTGAGTTTTTTGTATGGGAGCCCCCCTAAGGGTTGCAGTTGGGGTGTGGAAGACTTAGGGTGAAATATTACGATTAAAAAAATATTAGGACCTTGTCATACATTTGCCACATCTAGGAGTCACTTTGGGGCAGTCACACCGAATTTAGATAAAAAATTAATATATCCACTTTTGTATGGAGACCTCCAGAAGGGAGGGAGATAGAAGATTGGTATGTTTGGAGAAAATAGCGGAAATTAAAAACCAATAGGACCTAGTCATACGTTTTACTCCTCCAGTGATCACACCGAGGAAGCTATGAAATATATTTTAACATTTTTTCTTTAATTTTTTGATTTTTTTGTATGAAAACCCTCAGAAGGGAGGCAGATAGGGGTAAAGTATGTTCGGAAGAAATGTTGGAAATAAAAAATCAATAATACCATCTCATACATTTAACTACTCTAGGAATGACCTAAAAGAAGTTATGAACTATTTTTTAAAATTTTCCTTACATATTTTAAGTTTTATGTGAAGTCGAAGGTAGTCTTTTGTAATTTTATATTGTTTTAATAAGATGTGATTTTATTTTTTGAGTATTTTACACTACTTTAGGACATAAAAAGTATTATATGAGAGTAGTCGATCAAAAGAAAAAATATAAAATAAGTTTTATATTCATGTATTGAATGTAATTCATTGTTTGGATTATTGAATATACTTGTAAAGACATTTATTATGTTATACATGATGGGGCATGTTTATTGAATAAAATAAAAGAAAACAAAATTCTTATTAATAATAGAACAAAAATAGAACCGAATATAGTTTATTATTGGAAAGGTAATCGTTCCAAGTAATAAAGTTATATAAGTGGAAAGCAATTTCACTAATAATTGAAACACAAATATTTATAAATATAAATAGAATTCTGGTTGATCCTGCCAGTAGTTATATGCTTGTCTCAAAGATTAAGCCATGCATGTCTAAGTACACACCCTTGTAAGGTCAAACCGCAGAAGGCTCAGTATATCAGTTATGGTTTATTAGATCGTATTCATAATTACATGGATAACTGTGGTAATTCTAGAGCTAATACATGCAACAGATCACGATCCGCAAGGAACGTGTGCTTTTATTAGATTAAAATCAATCGATACATTAGGTATACTTGTATACTGTATCGTTTTTAATATGAATCTGAATAACACGTTGATCGCATGGTCTTGTACCGGCGATGGATCTTTCAAATGTCTGCCCTATCAACTATTGATGGTAGTATCTAGGACTACCATGGTTGCAACGG
>OY856186.1:378174922-378177422 GCA_963693315.1 Diogma glabrata | reverse complement strand
CATTTTTTCTTTAATTTTTTGATTTTTTTGTATGAAAACCCTCAGAAGGGAGGCAGATAGGGGTAAAGTATGTTCGGAAGAAATGTTGGAAATAAAAAATCAATAATACCATCTCATACATTTAACTACTCTAGGAATGACCTAAAAGAAGTTATGAACTATTTTTTAAAATTTTCCTTACATATTTTAAGTTTTATGTGAAGTCGAAGGTAGTCTTTTGTAATTTTATATTGTTTTAATAAGATGTGATTTTATTTTTTGAGTATTTTACACTACTTTAGGACATAAAAAGTATTATATGAGAGTAGTCGATCAAAAGAAAAAATATAAAATAAGTTTTATATTCATGTATTGAATGTAATTCATTGTTTGGATTATTGAATATACTTGTAAAGACATTTATTATGTTATACATGATGGGGCATGTTTATTGAATAAAATAAAAGAAAACAAAATTCTTATTAATAATAGAACAAAAATAGAACCGAATATAGTTTATTATTGGAAAGGTAATCGTTCCAAGTAATAAAGTTATATAAGTGGAAAGCAATTTCACTAATAATTGAAACACAAATATTTATAAATATAAATAGAATTCTGGTTGATCCTGCCAGTAGTTATATGCTTGTCTCAAAGATTAAGCCATGCATGTCTAAGTACACACCCTTGTAAGGTCAAACCGCAGAAGGCTCAGTATATCAGTTATGGTTTATTAGATCGTATTCATAATTACATGGATAACTGTGGTAATTCTAGAGCTAATACATGCAACAGATCACGATCCGCAAGGAACGTGTGCTTTTATTAGATTAAAATCAATCGATACATTAGGTATACTTGTATACTGTATCGTTTTTAATATGAATCTGAATAACACGTTGATCGCATGGTCTTGTACCGGCGATGGATCTTTCAAATGTCTGCCCTATCAACTATTGATGGTAGTATCTAGGACTACCATGGTTGCAACGGGTAACGGGGAATCAGGGTTCGATTCCGGAGAGGGAGCCTGAGAAACGGCTACCACATCTAAGGAAGGCAGCAGGCGCGTAAATTACCCAATCCCGGCACGGGGAGGTAGTGACGAAAAATAACAATACAGGACTCAATCCGAGGCCCTGTAATTGGAATGAGTACACTTTAAATCCTTTAACAAGGAACAATTGGAGGGCAAGTCTGGTGCCAGCAGCCGCGGTAATTCCAGCTCCAATAGCGTATATTAAAGTTGTTGCGGTTAAAACGTTCGTAGTTGAACTTGTGACAAGCACAGGTAGTACACCATAACTGGGTTAGTACAATACTTTGATGCTATGACGTATTACTGGAGTGATATAAGCTGAAGATTCTTTGAATTAGAGGTTTATTCACGTGTAAATCTGTTTCAGTGCTCTTAATCGAGTGCTGTTGTAGAACAGTACAATTACTTTGAACAAATTAGAGTGCTTAAAGCAGGCCATTTGTGCCTATATATTCTGTGCATGGAATAATGGAATAGGACGTCTGTTCTATTTTCAATTGGTTTTTAGATCAAGACGTAATGATTAATAGAAGCAGTTGGGGGCATTAGTATTACGGTGCGAGAGGTGAAATTCGTGGACCGTCGTAAGACTAACATAAGCGAAAGCATTTGCCAAAGATGTTTTCATTAATCAAGAACGAAAGTTAGAGGTTCGAAGGCGATCAGATACCGCCCTAGTTCTAACCATAAACGATGCCAGCTAGCAATTGGATGTAGCTACTCCTATGGCTCTTTCAGTAGCTCTTCGGGAAACCAAAGCTTTTGGGCTCCGGGGGAAGTATGGTTGCAAAGTTGAAACTTAAAGGAATTGACGGAAGGGCACCACCAGGAGTGGAGCCTGCGGCTTAATTTGACTCAACACGGGAAAACTTACCAGGTCCGAACATAAACGAGTAAGACAGATTAATAGCTCTTTCTCGAATCTATGGGTGGTGGTGCATGGCCGTTCTTAGTTCGTGGAGTGATTTGTCTGGTTAATTCCGATAACGAACGAGACTCAAATTTCTTAACTAGATGCCGGCAGGGTTATGGTGTTGAAACTCTATATGTGCTTATTCCTCTATTCTCTATACTTTTCGGAGTATTGTTGTAATAAGTTTAAGTTATCATATGGATGGAGCCATACCTGGCGGTTTGTCTGAACAGGACACTTGCTTCTTAAATGGACAAATTGCGTCTAGCAATAATGAGATTGAGCAATAACAGGTCAGTAATGCCCTTAGATGTCCTGGGCTGCACGCGCGCTACAATGAAGGTATCAACGTGTCTTCCTGGTCTTAAAAGACTGGGTAAACCGCTGAACCACCTTCGTGGTTGGGATTGTGGACTGAAACTGTTCACCTAAACCTGGAATTCCCAGTAAGTGCGGGTCATAAGCTCGCATTGATTACGTCCCTGCCCTTTGTACACACCGCCCGTCGCTACTACCGATTGAATATGTTAGTGAGGTCCTCAGAGGTGATCGCCGTGACATATAACTGT
>OY856186.1:378167422-378169922 GCA_963693315.1 Diogma glabrata | reverse complement strand
ATCTTCTATATTGAGATCTATTATTATTTTTAAAAATTTGTATGAAGACATCAACTCATATAGAAAAAAGTTGTAGTTATCAGTTATAATATAAAAATAACTATCAAATATATGTTAACGACCATACCATGTTGAAATCACCGGTTCTCGTCTGATCACCGAAGTTAACCAATATTGGGCGTGATTAGTACTTAGATGGGTGACCGCTTGGGAACACTGCTTGTTGTTAACTTTTTTTGATTTTTATAAGTCCTAAAATGTGCTGGCGGAAATCTCTAAATGTCAATTTAAGCGAAATTAGTTAAAATACTATATTTGCTACCAATTAAAAATTACAGATTTAATTAGTTTCAAAATGTGCTGGCGGAAATCTCTAGATGTCATTTAAGCGATATTAGTCAAAATACCAGATTTGCTACCTTAAACAGGCCATATATCGAAAATCAAACTATTTTAAAAACGAAACAAAAGTTTGTGCTCCGGCTAAAGCCGCATTCCAATTATGCTATAACTTGAGTACGGGTACTCTTTTGGACCCATCTTTCAGTTTATATACCATTCTCCAAGATTTGCGACAATTTTTGCTGTCGCCAATATGTGCTGGTACACAATCTCTGGCCCCGCATTTTGAAAATTTTTTAGGAAGGTATATTAGGAAGAAATGTTTGAAATGAAAAATTAAATGGACCTCCTCATACATTTGACCCCTCTAAAAGTCATCACGGTGGAGCTATGAATTATTTTTTAAAATTTTTATTCATATTTTGAGTTTTTTATATGGGAACCCCCCTAAGGGTTGAAGATGGGGTGTGGATGATTTCGGGTGAAATATTACGATTAAAAAAATATTAGGATCTTGTCATACATCTAGGAGTCACTTTGGGCCAGTTACAGCCAATTTATGCAAAAATGTTTATTTTTCCATTTATGTATGGGAACGTCCAGAAGGGAGGCAGATAGAGGATAGGTATATTTGGAAGAAATGTTTGAAATAAAAAATTAAATGGACCTCCTCATACATTTGACCCCTCTAATAGTCATCACGGTGGAGCTATGAATTATTTTTTAAAATTTTTATTCATATTTTGAGTTTTTTGTATGGGAGCCCCCCTAAGGGTTACAGATGGGGTGTGGATGACTTAGGGTGAAATATTACGATTAAAAAAATATTAGGACCTTGTCATACATTTGCCACATCTAAGAGTCACTTTGGGCCAGTTACAGCCAATTTATGCAAAAAAGTTTATTTTTCCACTTATGTATGGGAACGTCCAGAAGGGAGGCAGATAGAGGATAGGTATATTTGGAAGAAATGTTTGAAATAAAAAATTAAATGGACCTCCTCATACATTTGACCCCTCTAAAAGTCATCACGGTGGAGCTATGAATTATTTTTTAAAATTTTTATTCATATTTTGAGTTTTTTGTATGGGAGCCCCCCTAAGGGTTGCAGTTGGGGTGTGGAAGACTTAGGGTGAAATATTACGATTAAAAAAATATTAGGACCTTGTCATACATTTGCCACATCTAGGAGTCACTTTGGGGCAGTCACACCGAATTTAGATAAAAAATTAATATATCCACTTTTGTATGGAGACCTCCAGAAGGGAGGGAGATAGAAGATTGGTATGTTTGGAGAAAATAGCGGAAATTAAAAACCAATAGGACCTAGTCATACGTTTTACTCCTCCAGTGATCACACCGAGGAAGCTATGAAATATATTTTAACATTTTTTCTTTAATTTTTTGATTTTTTTGTATGAAAACCCTCAGAAGGGAGGCAGATAGGGGTAAAGTATGTTCGGAAGAAATGTTGGAAATAAAAAATCAATAATACCATCTCATACATTTAACTACTCTAGGAATGACGTAAAAGAAGTTATGAACTATTTTTTAAAATTTTCCTTACATATTTTAAGTTTTATGTGAAGTCGAAGGTAGTCTTTTGTAATTTTATATTGTTTTAATAAGATGTGATTTTATTTTTTGAGTATTTTACACTACTTTAGGACATAAAAAGTATTATATGAGAGTAGTCGATCAAAAGAAAAAATATAAAATAAGTTTTATATTTATGTATTGAATGTAATTCATTGTTTGGATTATTGAATATACTTGTAAAGACATTTATTATGTTATACATGATGGGGCATGTTTATTGAATAAAATAAAAGAAAACAAAATTCTTATTAATAATAGAACAAAAATAGAACCGAATATAGTTTATTATTGGAAAGGTAATCGTTCCAAGTAATAAAGTTATATAAGTGGAAAGCAATTTCACTAATAATTGAAACACAAATATTTATAAATATAAATAGAATTCTGGTTGATCCTGCCAGTAGTTATATGCTTGTCTCAAAGATTAAGCCATGCATGTCTAAGTACACACCCTTGTAAGGTCAAACCGCAGAAGGCTCAGTATATCAGTTATGGTTTATTAGATCGTATTCATAATTACATGGATAACTGTGGTAATTCTAGAGCTAATACATGCAAC
>OY856186.1:378139922-378142422 GCA_963693315.1 Diogma glabrata | reverse complement strand
CTTATTATTGTTATATATTAATGTTATTATAATTATTATAAATGTAATCTAAGTATTATAATGTTCAGGAGGATAAATAAGAGATGTTCAAGAGGATAAATAATTAGGTGGTAGTACGACTTAGGAGATGGTGCGATATTTTTGTTTGTGATGAAAATATCTACTCATATAGAAAGAAATCATTATCTTCTATATTGAGATCTATTATTATTTTTAAAAATTTGTATGAAGACATCAACTCATATAGAAAAAAGTTGTAGTTATCAGTTATAATATAAAAATAACTATCAAATATATGTTAACGACCATACCATGTTGAAATCACCGGTTCTCGTCTGATCACCGAAGTTAACCAATATTGGGCGTGATTAGTACTTAGATGGGTGACCGCTTGGGAACACTGCTTGTTGTTAACTTTTTTTGATTTTTATAAGTCCTAAAATGTGCTGGCGGAAATCTCTAAATGTCAATTTAAGCGAAATTAGTTAAAATACTATATTTGCTACCAATTAAAAATTACAGATTTAATTAGTTTCAAAATGTGCTGGCGGAAATCTCTAGATGTCATTTAAGCGATATTAGTCAAAATACCAGATTTGCTACCTTAAACAGGCCATATATCGAAAATCAAACTATTTTAAAAACGAAACAAAAGTTTGTGCTCCGGCTAAAGCCGCATTCCAATTATGCTATAACTTGAGTACGGGTACTCTTTTGGACCCATCTTTCAGTTTATATACCATTCTCCAAGATTTGCGACAATTTTTGCTGTCGCCAATATGTGCTGGTACACAATCTCTGGCCCCGCATTTTGAAAATTTTTTAGGAAGGTATATTAGGAAGAAATGTTTGAAATGAAAAATTAAATGGACCTCCTCATACATTTGACCCCTCTAAAAGTCATCACGGTGGAGCTATGAATTATTTTTTAAAATTTTTATTCATATTTTGAGTTTTTTATATGGGAACCCCCCTAAGGGTTGAAGATGGGGTGTGGATGATTTCGGGTGAAATATTACGATTAAAAAAATATTAGGATCTTGTCATACATCTAGGAGTCACTTTGGGCCAGTTACAGCCAATTTATGCAAAAATGTTTATTTTTCCATTTATGTATGGGAACGTCCAGAAGGGAGGCAGATAGAGGATAGGTATATTTGGAAGAAATGTTTGAAATAAAAAATTAAATGGACCTCCTCATACATTTGACCCCTCTAATAGTCATCACGGTGGAGCTATGAATTATTTTTTAAAATTTTTATTCATATTTTGAGTTTTTTGTATGGGAGCCCCCCTAAGGGTTACAGATGGGGTGTGGATGACTTAGGGTGAAATATTACGATTAAAAAAATATTAGGACCTTGTCATACATTTGCCACATCTAAGAGTCACTTTGGGCCAGTTACAGCCAATTTATGCAAAAAAGTTTATTTTTCCACTTATGTATGGGAACGTCCAGAAGGGAGGCAGATAGAGGATAGGTATATTTGGAAGAAATGTTTGAAATAAAAAATTAAATGGACCTCCTCATACATTTGACCCCTCTAAAAGTCATCACGGTGGAGCTATGAATTATTTTTTAAAATTTTTATTCATATTTTGAGTTTTTTGTATGGGAGCCCCCCTAAGGGTTGCAGTTGGGGTGTGGAAGACTTAGGGTGAAATATTACGATTAAAAAAATATTAGGACCTTGTCATACATTTGCCACATCTAGGAGTCACTTTGGGGCAGTCACACCGAATTTAGATAAAAAATTAATATATCCACTTTTGTATGGAGACCTCCAGAAGGGAGGGAGATAGAAGATTGGTATGTTTGGAGAAAATAGCGGAAATTAAAAACCAATAGGACCTAGTCATACGTTTTACTCCTCCAGTGATCACACCGAGGAAGCTATGAAATATATTTTAACATTTTTTCTTTAATTTTTTGATTTTTTTGTATGAAAACCCTCAGAAGGGAGGCAGATAGGGGTAAAGTATGTTCGGAAGAAATGTTGGAAATAAAAAATCAATAATACCATCTCATACATTTAACTACTCTAGGAATGACCTAAAAGAAGTTATGAACTATTTTTTAAAATTTTCCTTACATATTTTAAGTTTTATGTGAAGTCGAAGGTAGTCTTTTGTAATTTTATATTGTTTTAATAAGATGTGATTTTATTTTTTGAGTATTTTACACTACTTTAGGACATAAAAAGTATTATATGAGAGTAGTCGATCAAAAGAAAAAATATAAAATAAGTTTTATATTTATGTATTGAATGTAATTCATTGTTTGGATTATTGAATATACTTGTAAAGACATTTATTATGTTATACATGATGGGGCATGTTTATTGAATAAAATAAAAGAAAACAAAATTCTTATTAATAATAGAACAAAAATAGAACCGAATATAGTTTATTATTGGAAAGGTAATCGTTCCAAGTAATAAAGTTATATAAGTGGAAAGCAATTTCACTAATAATTGAAACACAAATATTTATAAATATA
>OY856186.1:378064922-378122422 GCA_963693315.1 Diogma glabrata | reverse complement strand
GGTCGCGAGTTCAAAATATGATTTTCGGCGAGTAGAAGACTGTACTTTTTCTTCTACTTTTTTAAAGATTATTATTAATTATTAAACATTTTCATTTATAATTACATACAATTCAAATTTTAGAACATACAAACATCCAAACAAAATCTTTAAATTTATATTTATATTTCTGTTATTAAAATATAGATGACTCAATATGAATAAATTATACAATTTCTATGTCATAAACAAAACCGTCTTTGGTTACAAGTTTGATAAAAAAATCGTCAACTTTATACATATACATATTTTTATTCTATTTACACTACAAAATTCTATATTTTTATTCTATTTGGTCTATAAAGTCCCTAAAATCTTAAATAACACATCTTTAAAGATTTATTGTTTTCTGCATTTTGAGTCTAGTGTAATGGAGAGCTTTTTCGTTGAAAATCAACGAAGTGGCATAGCAGATCGCGTACCTAGATTGGATTATTTATATGCTCTAGGCAGTATTGAGTTCGAGTTGTAAATTCTGCTACTCCAGCACAAATACGGAAATGTACGCGAATTACGTGATTTAAACAGAAATGGAAAAAAACAAACAAGTGGAAAAAATGAGACTCTGGCGACCCCTTTGGCGAAAGAACCGCGATCAGCACGTTCAACCCCCCCTCATTCAATCACATACTCTCACACTCCCACACATCATACACGCTCACACCCTCCCACACACACATGCACACATACACCCATCCCTACAGTCACACAATATGTAAGAGCATTTTACTATATTCAAAAAAAAAATAAATTATCATACAATTTAAAAAAACTAACAATGCACGTCGGCAATCAATATATGACCCAACTTAATATGAATTGTTTATATAATAAATTAGGACGAACTATATGTTTTATGTCTTGTAAATGAATTAAATAGAATGATATATAATATTAAAAAAAAAATATGTAGAATGTAAATTACATTTACAGGTAAAGGCTGAGAATAAAATAAAACAAATGTCGGAACTTGAAATAACAAAAAATTTTGTAACTATAGTATAAAGCTACTACGATGAATAAGGGGGTTAATGTCTTACAATGTAAACACGACCAAAAATAAAACTTAATAAAAAGTGTTAACTCCTGAATTTTAATTGAAGCAAACCTGCCTATGATGACCCAATTATTCGAGCATTTCCTTCAACGACAGTTAAATTTCTGTTTGCAGATCTTTTTGGTATTCAATGGCTCACTTTCCGTCTTTGCACATTATAAATTATATTTTGTAATGAATAGCCTGGGACAACGCCTGAACGTAGTGTATTATAGTCTCTGATTCAGTAGTTGACATTTTCATTAACATATGTAGCTCGTAATAGTTTCTCATCCATCCAACATCGATAGTCATATTTGCTTATGTTCTCCGTAACCCATAGTTTTTTATATATAAACATTAATATTTAATTTTACAATCCCCTAATATTGATTCATACTGCGTTTCCCTCCGCTTTATTTCACCATACTACCTGAATTTGGATTCTCTAAACACTAACCGTATTTAATCAACGAAGTTTTCAAACCTCAAAACGGCTGCGCGTATTTGTCCAATCGTCACAATAAAAGAATTATTGTCCTACCATTCGTTAAGCATTCGATTTCCTGTATGGGTATTCTTATCAAATTGTCTTTCCGTTATGGATCTGAATTTCACTGTAATACTGTTGTAGATTGTTGTTTCGCGATACATAAACATTCTAAAAATCGATTAAACTTACGTTTAATTCATATTAAATCATTGATAATTCTTATTAATGTGTCAGAAATAATTTGTTTCGCAAAATTGTTTTTTTTGCAATGGTCAGTATTACAAAGTAACCACCCGTTTCGTTTTATCGAAAAAAGATCCTAACATTGATTTACATAATTAATTTCCTTACATCAGAAACCCTTTCTTCGAATGTTTCGAAGTCAAAACGGCTATATAATGAACGACTGTACAATTCTAAGCTCTTGTGCAGCAAATATTCTCTCATGAATGACAAAATTTAAGATGAAAAATTTGCATTCATGCATTTTTTCTTAATTTTAAGTTAAAATTAAGTAGTTCCAATTTTTAATTAAATTAAATTTTGTTTTTAATTAGTGTAAATTTATTTTAAATGTTCTGTCCCGCTAGTTCAAATTTAAAAAAAAAATTATATATGTTTTGTGTTGTGTCAAATCAATTTAAAACAAAGAAAAAATTCCATATGTTTTGTGCCGTAAAAATCAAAAAAAAGATAAAAGAAAAAAAATTCTATATGTTTGTGCCGCGTAAATTAAATTAAAGTAAAGAAACCTAAAATTGCAAACAAACAGAAAATGACCTTGTTGGTCATATATTTCTCTTAGTTTAATTTGCAATTCACATAGTACTCGCGCGGTCTATTACTTTCTTTCTTTTCTGATTGGAATTGCCGATTCTCGTTGACAGTGCAGTAAATATGATGTTTTTTGTGTTTCTTTTAAAAAGATGTCAGATGTTTTAAAAATATTAGTGATAATTAAATTTATATTAGTCGATTAAATAATAGATACCCATAATTGAATTAAAGAAAAAAATAAGTATTTGTTTGTGACGTCTAACGTGCTGTTATTAGTAAAATATATTCGAAACCATCGAACATATTATATTATTTGTAAGTACTGTAAAATATTAAAACAAAAGAAAAATCTATTGAAGGCGACAAAAATGTCGGTCCATATTTTTTTCTAAAAAAATTCGCAAAACGTAGCATCACTATTGTTTAGAAAAAGATTTCTTTTGTTATATAATCCAATGCAATATCCAAAAAAAAAAAATTAAAATATATATGTGTTATACTAGCGAATAAATAAATTAGTAAAATTTTGTTAATACACACAACGACCAATTAAACTAAATATAAAATTTAAATCTGTATTCCAAAACCCTTTGTTGTTGTTATTGTGAAATTTTCTGGCGTGAGCATGAGAAACCGATACAAAAATTAAGGAAGTGATAAAAAAACCAAACCAGAAGGAAATAGAACCAACATCGACACGAGGAAGGTTGATCTCTATGATTCTCGAACCATCTTGCAGAAACAGAAACGGGTTTTGATTTTGCTGTATTTCTTTTTTATGGTGATTATTGCATATCCGGTAACAATCGTACAGCTTATTCAACAACAATCGATATACATTCTTTTCCTAGTGGATGAAACGATAGATTGTTCTGAGGTGTTATCACGCTCGTATTTCGTTCATCCACATCATCAGTCTCAATGTTTTACCACGAAGTTTTATACAAGATTTATGTCATCATTGTCAAACTTTTATAACCAATTTTTGATACAGTATTTACGTCATCCGTTTCAACTTTTACAACAAAGTTTTATACAATATTTATATTAGCCGATCAAAGTTTATACAACATATTTTCATCCAACTTGTATCATCATTGTCAAATTTTACACCGAAGTTTTATATCATATTTGTTTCATTTTCAATTTTTACAACGTACTTTTGTACAATAATTATATCAACGAATTTTTGGATACACTATTGATATCATCATTGCCAACTTTTACCACGAATTTTTATATAGTATTTACATCATCATTATCAACTTTTGCACCATATTTCTGTATATTATTCATATCAGCAATTTCAACTACTACAACGAATTTTTGTATAATATTAGTATCGTCATTTGCAACTTTTACAACGCATTGCTATATAATATCTTTATCAGCATTTCAAATATTACACCGAAGTTTTGTACAATAGTTATATCATCATTGACAGACTTTTATACGAATTGTTGGTACAATAGTTACGTCATCCGTTTCAACTTTTACAACATATTTCGGTACAATATTTATATCAGCAGTTTCCTTTTTTTTCACAACGAATTTTTGTACAATATTAGCATCATCATTGGCCCCATTGGCAACGACTTTTATTTATCTACAAATTATCACATCGTATTCTCAACGTATTCAACTATACTTATAATTGATTCAACGTTTCTTTTTATGGTGTTTTCCACATATTCAACCGTATTTGCAATTTGTTCAACGATTATTTATACCAAGTTGTTACATTGGATTTTCCACATATGCAATCGTAGTTACAAATTTATTCGACGTTTATTTATACAAATTGCTATGTTGTGTTTCCAACGTATTCAACTCTAATTACCAATTTATTCAACGTTTTTATCTACAAATTTTTGTATCATATTTTCCACGTATTCAACCGAATTTGCAAATTATTCAACATTTATTGAGACAAATTGTTACATTTTATTTACAACGCATTCAACTATATTGGAAATTTATTTAACGTTTATTTATACAAATTATTACCTGGTATTCTCAACGTATTCAACTATACTTGCAATTGATTCAACGTTCATTTATACAAATTGTTACATTGAATTTGCAACGCATTCAACTATAATTACAAATTTATTCACCGTTTATTTATACGAAGTATTTCCTGGTACCTTCAACGCATTCAACTATAATTGCAATATTTTCAACGATTATTTATACAAATTGTTACATTGTGATTTCAACGTATTCAACTATATTTGCAATTTAGTCACTGTTTATTTATACGAATTATTACCTGGTACTTTCAACGCATTCAACTATAATTGCAATATTTTCGACGATTATTCATGCAAATTGTTACATTGTGATTTCAACGTATTCAACTATATTTGCAATTTATTCACCGTTTACTTATACAAATTGTTACATCGCATTTTTAATCAACGTATTTGTATACAACCGTGCTGATGGAGGGCTGAAATAACTGGGACTTAGAGGCCTGGAGGATATAACCATGGGGTGAGTGAAACTGAATTATTTATTTTTATTCTTATGATTTAGGGGTGTGAATGAGTGTGTGTGTGTGTGTGTGTGTGTGTGTGTGTGTGTGTGTGTGTGTGTGTGTGTGTGTGTGTGTGTGTGTGTGTGTGTGTGTGTGTGTGTGTGTGTGTGTGTGTGTGTGTGTGTGTGTGTGTGTGTGTGTGTGTGTGTGTGTGTGTGTGTGTGTGTGTGTGTGTGTGTGTGTGTGTGTGTGTGTGTGTGTGTGTGTGTGTGTGTGTGTGTGTGTGTGTGTGTGTGTGTGTGTGTGTGTGTGTGTGTGTGTGTGTGTGTGTGTGTGTGTGTGTGTGTGTGTGTGTGTGTGTGTGTGTGTGTGTGTGTGTGTGTGTGTGTGTGTGTGTGTGTGTGTGTGTGTGTGTGAGCGTATGTGAGTGAACGTGGGGGTTGAACGTGCTGACCGTGGTTCTTTCGTAAAAAGGGGTCGCCAGAGTCTCATCTTTTTCACTTGTATTTTTTCCCATTTCTGTTAATTTATGAAAATTGCGTACATTTCTGCATTTGTGCTGAAGCAGCAGGTTTATAACATCTCAAACCCACGATGATTGAGCCTTAGTCGTTACGGCATTACAAAAAATCTAGGTACGCATCCTGCTAAGCCATTCTCATCTTTTGATGAGAAAGCACTTCATTACAATTTAGTTTATTAAAATATTTTTGCAATACCACACGGGTGAAAACCAATGTTAATTACCAGATGGTAATATTAAAAATTGGTATCACGGATTATGTTCAGCAATAAATCATTAAGTCACTAATTAATTCAGCCATTAATTTAATTCAATCTTGATCATAGATTTTCCAACTGAAACGATATAAAATGCATTTGGGTGTGTATTCGGGAGATTCAATTAATAAAAGACATATTATTCCGTTCTACAATTAACACTTCTTGTGCATTTCATTCATCTAGAAGTAGTGCTACCCCACAAGATTTCACGATAAATGGATAGTTCAGTTATATTAGTACCCATAAAAAAAACTATTATAAACTATGATTTGAAACATCTTTTACTGTAATATAAGAACTGAATCTAAAAAATTATGGTGCAAATTATGAAACTTTTTGCAATCCATACAATTTTAGAGCGATCTAGTTTCGAACCAATGAGAAAATTTTTAAACTTTAAAAAAGTTTATCATTCTCATCAGGGCTAGCCGACTAGATAAACTCTACCAAAAAATGTTAACGCTAATGATTATAAACCAAAAATTGGGTTACAACTCTAGCGAAGTGTAAAAACAAAAAATTTACATAAACATACATTTAATAAATTCAGGTTTAGTCAATTAATTTCTCTGGTGATCACTGTTTTGTTATACTCTAGATTTTCTAGTATTGAATAACAAAATTGTATCTGTGAGAAGAAGATGACTAGTCTTCACTTGTGTCTATTGACACATGATCAACAATTAATTCAGTAAATTATTTGTGATATAACATCACCCCGATGTAAAATCTCCCATCAAGAATAATATAAGAACTGAATCTAAAAAATTATGGTGCAAATTATGAAACTTTTGCAATCCATACATATCCATACTGCATCAAAATGGATGGATAAGAAGTAAATATTTAATTACATTTGGATATTCTATGAGGTTATGCAGAAATATGATTGAGTGGCTGGACAAACAAGCCAACATTCAATTAACCAACAATTAATTCCTGCTATCAACTAATTGCTATATGCTGGTGACTTTAATAGGCATCACACTCAGTGGTCCTACTCAAATAATAATACCAATGGCGTGCAACTGACCGACTGGGCGGATGATAACAACATGTTCCTGGTATATGATGCGAAAGACATGAAAACCTTTAGATCTGCAAGATGGCGAAGCGATAACAATCCCAACCTCTGTTTTTCTACAAAAAACGAACAACGTAGCCCTATTCCAATATTCAGGGCTGTCTTACAAGGTTTTCCACGCTCTCAACATCGTCCAGTAATTCTTGAGGTTGGAATCCAAATCCCACTCGTTAACTCTACTCCTCAACCTATATGGAATTTTAACAAAGCTGACTGGGCTAAATATAGGTTGGATTTGAATGCAGTGATTCGCTGGATCCAACCCATTCCAAAAAATTACGATAGATTTGTTGGAGCCATTATCTCAACTGCAAAAAATGCATCCCAAGAGGCTTTTGTGGAGAATATATTCCTGGCTGGAGTAGGGAGAGCGATATATTATATGAGGAGTACATAAGTAGTGGTGAGGCAGACGTGGCTGATGACTTGATATACTCACTGGACGCCACGAGAAAACAAAAGTGGATTAACGCTGTTGAAAACATTGATTTTTCTCATTCAAGCAGGGAAGCATGGAGTCTCCTTCGGAAGCTGAGTGGCTCAAACTCAATTACTCGTGCTAACAATGAAATAAATCCAGAGGACATTGCAAGTCACATAGTAAACATTTCTCGTTCTTCTATTAACCGCCTTCATAAGAGAACAATTAAACGCAAATTAAGAGAAATCGTCTCCATCGAAGTATGCGAACTCTTTTAGTAGCGAAGAACTAGAATTTACTCTGTCCCAAACAAAAAACGGTAAAGCAGCTGGTAACATTGGCATTTTTCCAGAATTTCTTAAAAATGCTGGAAAAAATGTAGAACAGTGGCTAACTAAATTTTTCTCGAATGTCCTAGAAACCGGCAATCTACCAAAACATTTTAAGACTACGAAAGTGATAGCGATACTAAAGCCAGGTAAACCATTTAATGAACCAGGAAGCTACCGTCCAATTGCCCCTTTATGCACCTGCTACAAATTGTTAGAACGGCACATATACAACCGTATCGCTCCGATACTGAATGACCAGATGTACAAGCCACTAAATGACCAGATGTACCTAGTCGTACAAGCTGGTTTCCGTCCCAATCGCGGTTGCTCTGACCAACTGCTCGCTCTAACATCCTATATTGAAGCTGGGTATCAAAAACAACTAAAAACAGGCGCAGTATTCATCGATCTTACTGCAGCATATGACATGGTCTGGCGAATTGGGATTATATATAAGCTGTTCAATGCAATACCTTGTAGCACCATCTCGCGTTTAATTAACAAAATGCTGAGTAATCGTGTTCATCTAAATAATTCCTGTAGTAGGTCCAAAATGCTTAACAATGGTTTGCCACAGGGTTCCGTCCTGGCGCCATTACTTTTTAATCTGTACATTCATGACATTCCTGACACAACATCAAAGAAAATTTGTTACGCTGATGATTGGACCCTGGCCACTCAAAACAACGACATGGGTGTCTTGGAGGATTTGCTCTCAACTGACCTAGCGAATGAATGACTATTTTCGAACGTGGAGCTTATTTCCCAATCTAAGTAAAAGAGTAAAACAACAAACTGGCGAGAGTAAAACAACAAACTGGCAAAACAGTCGACTGGCAGAACTGTCCGTATTATTTAACGGCACTGTCATTAAATACAATCAACAGCCAAAGTGCCTGGGCGTTACTCTCGATAGAACTCTTTTTTTTAAACTCCACCTGGAAAATACGTCAAAAAAACTTAAAACGAGAAACAATATATTACACAAACTGGCAGACTTGACATGGGGTGCTACTCCAGCTACCCTCCACACAACTGCTCTAAGTCTGGTTTACTCAGTGGCTGAGTATGGCACACCAGTTTAGTTGAATAGCACACATACTCTAAAAGTTGACTGCCAGCTGCATGCCACGATGCGTACTATAAGTGGTACTAGCAGATCCACCCCTTTACCTTGGCCTCCTGTGTTAAGCAATATCGCTCCACCTGCACTCAGACGCTCGCATGCTCTCATGCGTGAACATAAAAAGGTAACCAACAACATTACGTTACCCTTGCACGAATATTACGGTGACCACACTCGTTGTCGATTGAAGTCAAGAAAGCCTCCACACAAAACTGCCAGCAACCTGCTGGCAACTAATTTTAATATCTTGGATGCCTGGGACACCTCCTGGTATCATTAAAACACAACTGGCTTTTCTATTACTAACCCGACTTCTACCCAACCTGGTTTCGATTTGCCACGTCATACCTGGACTACATTAAACCGAATAAGAACGAATCATGGACGTTGTGCTGATTCTTTCTACAAGTGGGGCATTTCAGAGTCCCCTGACTGTGACTGCGGCGCTCCACAACAAAGCATAAAACACATTGCAACTGTGTGTCCAATTCGACGATACAATGGCAAAATTTAAGATATCCATTTGGCAACTCTCGATGTAGTAGCATGGATAGACTAGCTCGATGTAAACATCTAATGTTCAAATATACTGCCCAATGTTCAAATATTTTACTTTTTAATTTTTTTAGGGTGGGTGGGTGAGTTTTCTGCATAGGATCTTGATGAAACTTTGGCAAATGATACAGGTTCACTTGAAAATGGAAGATCTGGATTCATTTCAAATTTGGACAAAATGGCGGGGGGTCTCCCGAACAGTTCTAAGTTTAAATCTTGAATAACTTCTAATCCCGGGCTATGGTCTTATTGAAACTTAGTATATAAGGTTTTAGTACTGTTTCCAAAATTTCTGCATACCAACTTCCGGCTAAAAAGTTTTTTTTTCAGGTGTTTATCCCTACTGTAGCATACAATTACCGATCGATTTTCATGAAACGTTGCAAAAAGCTTTTAAATAACATGAGAAAGATTTTATCAGCTTTTGGAGTACATTGGATAAAGGGTTGGGGGGTCCACCATACAACAGGTGGTTTTTTCCACAAAGTTTTTATGTTTGTTGGGAGCATAAAACATTCATTCGTGAATGAATTTTGATAACACTTTGGAAAAAGACGCAAACATGTATGACACAGAACTGATTAGTTTTTGAGCGATAGTGAACAATGTGGTAAGGGGTCCCTGGAGGACCTGTTTTTTTGAAAGCTCTATAACATCTGTACCTGATAAGCGAATTGGATGAAACTTGGTACATGAGTATGTAGTACGGTTTACAATAGTTCTGCATCCCAATTTCCGGTTTTTCACTTCCGGTAAATAATTTTTTTTGTACTTTTTTGAAGTTTTTTCAGTGTCTTTATGCACACTACAGCCTACAATAATGAAGTGATTATGATGAAACTTATGGAATAGAGTTCCAATTAGTGTGAAAAGATAATTATCATGTTTTGGAACACATTGATCAAAGTGGTGGGGGGTCTACCATACAAATGCTGACTTTTCACACTTTGTTTTTTAAGTTTGTTGGGAGCATACAGACTTCATTCATTAAATTATTTTAATGACACTTTGGAAAAAGATGGAGACTTAAGTAACAAAGAACTGATTAGTTTTTGGATAATATTGGAATAAGTGGTGGGGGTCCTCCCGAACACCTGTTTAATGTGTCACACTTTTTTCAATGTTTGTTGGGAGCACACAGCATTCGTTCGTGAACGAATTTTGATGACACTTTGGAAAAAGATGCAAACATGTATGACAAAGAACTGATTAGTTTTTGAGCGATAGTGAACAAAGTGGTGGGGGGTGTCCCATACACCTATTTTTTTTAAACCTCAATAGCTTCTGTACTTGATAATCGAATTGGATGAAACTTGGTACATGGGCATTAAGTACGGTTCACAACAGTTCTACATCCCAACTTCCAGTTTTTCACTTCCGGTAAATTTTTTGTTTTGTAAATTTTTGAAGTTTTTTCAGTGCCCTTATGCACAATACAGCCTACAATAATGAGGTGATTATGATGAAACTTATGGAAAAGGGTTCAATTAGTATGAAAAGATAATTATCATCTTTTGGAACACATTGATCAAAGTGGCGGGGGGTCTACCATACAACTGCTGACTTTTCACACTTTGTTTTTAAAGTTTTTGGGAGCATACAGACTTCATTCATTAATTTATTTTAATGATACTTTGGAAAAAGATGCAAACTTAAGTAACAAAGAACTGATTAGTTTTTGGATAATATTGGAATAAGTGGTGGGAGTCCTCCCGAACACCTGTTTAATGTGTCACACTTTTTTCAATGTTTGTTGGGAGCACACAGCATTCGTTCGTGAACGAATTTTGATGACACTTTGGAAAAAGATGCAAATATGTATGACAAAGAACTGATTAGTTTTTGAGCGAAAGTGAACAAAGTGGTGGAGGGGGTCCCATACACCTTTCTTTTTTAAGCTCAATAACTTCGGTACCTGATAATCGAATTGGATGAAACTTGGTACATAAGCATTTAGTACGGTTCACAACAGTTCTACATCCCATTTTCCGGTTTTTCACTTCCGGTAAATTTTTTTTGTTTGTAAATTTTTGAAGTTTTTTCAGTGTCTTTATGCACAATACAGCCTACAATAATGAAGTGATTATGATGAAACTTATGGAAAAGGGTTCAATTAGTATGAAAAGATAATTATCATCTTTTGGGACACATTGATCAAAGTGGCGGGGGGTCTACCATACAACTGCTGACTTTTCACACTTTGTTTTTAAAGTTTGTTGGGAGCATACAGATTTCATTCATTAATCAATTTTAATGGCACTTTGAAAAAAGATAAAGACTTTATTGACAAAGAATTGACTAGTTTTTGGACAATTTTAGGATAGGTGGTGGGGTCCTCCCGAACACCTGTTTATTGTTTCAATGTTTGTTGGAAGCATACAACATTGGTTCGTTAAGCAATTTCGATTACACTTTGCAAAAAGATGCAAATATGTATGGCAAGGAACTGATTAGTTTTTTTTAGCGATAGTGAACCAAGTGGTAGGGGGTCCACCAAGCACCTGTTATTTTGGAAGCTCAATAGCTACTGTACCTGATAATCGAGTTGTATGAAATTTGGTACATACACATTTAGTACGGTTTTCAACAGTTCTGCATCTTAACTTCCGCTTTGTCACTTCCGATAAATTTTTTTTTTGCTTTTTCTCGTACAACAGAATTTATGTTTGTTGGGATACAACTGCCTGCTTTAATATTTTTATTATTAGAACTACGAAGTCCATAATATTGGTTAGCTTTTAATTAAAGTATTTTATATTATTTTATATTAAGATATTAGCTCATTATATATCCAGAACACTATGTTTCCAGAGCTGTGGTGAAGTCAGCCTATGCATCAGCGTCGCAATATTTTTTTTTTATAATATTAAAAACTACATTGAACTTAGTACAAATTTTAAAATATTGAGGGGCTGAAATCTCAAACTCTGAGATATCAAGACTGCAGTTTTGGCTAAGGATTTTGATATTGTTTTCGGCATAAAACTTTTATGAGGACATTGGTTTTAGTTTTGGGCAGCGATGTATATCAAACATAACTCTTTGTTAAAGTACAAGTATTTTTTATCTCTGTTTAAAAATTTATTACAAAACTAACACGAAACATTAATACGTTGCCGGAAAATATTAACAGATCATAAATTAAAATACTTTAGTGAAAAGATGATACAATCAGCAAACTACTCAAAAACCTCTCCATTTAGCGTTTCGAGAAAATATTACAAAATCACATATAACATATTACATACCAGTCCCTACCATCAAGATTTCTCCAAATTCAATGTTCCTACTCGTAATCACTTAAAATGAACGTTTTTTAAGCCAAAAATATAAAAATTTGCTGTTTTTGACACACTTAATGATTTTTTTGACACACTTCCGGTACAGTTATCGAAAACAGCGTCCTTTCGGACCTGTCACTTGAGTATACCTATTTTAAAAAAAAAAAATTTGAAATCCCTCCAGCGGTTTTCCCTGCAGCGTAGGTAATGACGGCCGGCTGGCCGGCAGACAGACATATATTTTTTTTTTGCTTTTTTAGAATCAGTAGGTCCTAAAACGTCGAGAAATGCCAAAAAAAGTGGGGGTAAGAACTTCACTTTTGGCTCATAAATGTTGTACTTAGAAAATCTAATGGACTGTAGTATATATCTATTTGAAATTAAAACACCATGAAAATAGTTTTTGAAGATCATCAAGCTCTTTTTTGGCTCCGATTAAATTTGTCGCGTTGTCGCTGAATATATGGGAACAACGTCCTCGTCGTGAAACGAAACGTCTTAAGGCAGATAAAAAACCATTTGTAGATAAATCGGAAACCACCTCCAATTGAGATGCTTTCGTAGAAAAACATATGAACAAACATATATAAACCTGGGACGTAACGTTAGTACGGACTTTATATCGAACGTTAAATGGCCCACAAAAATCTATACCCACATTTAAAAAGGCGCGAGATGGGGTCACCCTTTCACTTGGTAGCTGCCCCATGTGCTGTGCGTATACCATAAAGTCGTTCTCAATGTCGTGAGTGAACAACATTTATCCAACATTTTAATCTGACTGCGTATTTTATAATTGATGACTTTAACTTTTAAAAACTTTTGTTGGTGGTAAAATGTACCACAAGAGATGTTGTGACGATGTCCGTCTTATAAGTCCGTAAGTCCAGAACAGTCCGGTTTTCCAATGATACACTTGGCCGAAACAACTTTGCACCAAAGAAAGAACCGTTAGACCCGTTTGACGTGCGTCAACTGAGGTCGTTGGGAGGATGAGAGAAAGTAAAAAGACACTATTTAAATTCAAACTGATTCTAGTTGTTTATTGTTCGAATCATTTCTTTTATACAATTTTTTGAATTTAAATTTCCATTTACATAATCCCCACTTAAATCAATCAATATATTTTATTTTAAATTAATTATGTAAAAAAAATGCAATTATAACAAAATGTACATATAATATATTTTGGTTTAATTACTTAATATTTCCCCGCAATAAAATGCGCATCATCAAAATTATTTGCCTTTTTTTTTATTTAAAATTATTTAAAATTAATTCCAATGTTTTGAAACATAATATGTGATGACACATTTTGAATAATATATAGTTCATAAAATTCATAAAACTTCGCTTACTTATAATTGTAAACATATGAAATATTATCTACTTATTTATTATTGTTTTGTTTTGATAAAAGAAATGTCGTCATGGGAATTCCTTTATAACTTATTTATATAGGTTTTAATTTGGATGGGTAGACGTAGTAGTATCTCTACGTAACTAAATTGTTCAGTGGATCGTGGTTTGGTTTTAAGACACCTGATGCACTCATATACAATCTTTTTACAAAACTGACGACCGTGAATTATCCAAAACTGTTGTCGTGTAAAGCTTAACAAAGCCTGACGGCCAGCATGCGGATTGCGAAGGTACTCATGATGGACAAGTAATTTACTGAAAGAACGATTTGCCGGTAGTAGTATTTGGTGAATGCGATCAAATTTTAATGAACTATTTTCTAATCGCCCACCCACACGTAGAATTCCTGATTTGTCTAAAAATGGGCACAATTTTTTGATAGTGCTGGATTTTTTCAGGTTTTGATTTAGCCTTAACTGCTTAATTTCATCACTAAAACCTTGCTCTTGAATAGATCTAATTAATCCATTACGAGCATTAATTATTTTTTCTACAGTCAATTTACCAGTTTTACGTAAATTTTTTGAACATTTACAATTATTGATAAATCGTAAACAAATAGCTGATAGGCGTAGTATTTTATTATAAGCTGAATAATTTTCGATAAGATCATTTTTGGATTCTAGATTTTTAACAAAATTTTGAGATTTTACAATCTCAGATGAAAAATTTGGTAATTGTTCTGCCAATTTCTCTTTGGAATTGGTTAAACATATTGGTCCATTCCACCATAACTTAGAAAACTCCAGCTCTGATGGCATTAAGCCTCGCGACACTATGTCAGCTGGGTTTTGTTTTGTCGGAATGTGACACCAATTCTTTAGAGAACTATAATCTTGGATATTGGAAATTCTATTAGCGACAAATGTTGAATATTTTGCTGGAACTGATTTAATGCATTATAAAGTTATCTCCGAATCCGACCATAATATGACCCTGGAAAAAATTACAAAAATGGAGTTTTTTACTCTATCGTACAGGTGTGCTAAAAGTAAAGCCGCGCACAGTTCCAATCGTGGAATGGTATGTTTTTTGGTTGATCGTCTTTCTGATGCGTCTGCAAAACCATGTATCTCGACAGAGACGACATCATGAGGTATTAAGCAACGTGGAATTTTTATTCGATTGGTATCATTCAACTGCCTTATATAGTCATACCATTGTGTATATAATATTTCAGGGATTCCATCGTCCCAATTTAAGTTCGACTCAGACCACATTTCTTTCAAAATTAATTTTCCTGTGAATACAATTGGCGCACAGAGGCCCATTGGATCGAACAACTGTGCTAACTGTGAAAATACTAATCTTTTTGTAATTTTACTCGTTAATTGAAAAGTTCCTACGGATATAACAAAAAGATCACTTTCACACTCCCAAGGAACTCTTAAATCAGAAATCTCTGATTGAAATTTATTATTATCATCAAATATCTTTTTACTGCTTGATGACCACTTGCGTGATGACCTTCGAATCCGCCTTTAGAAAGAAAGGTATTAAGCTCATCTTTTAAAAGCAAAGCGTTTTCTTCATTGTAAGTGCCTGATACTAGATCATCCACATAAAAATCTCTAACTAATATTTCTGCAGCGCGAAGATGATTAATATATGCATCTGAAGCAAGTTTTTTAGTGTCCGATTAGCTGCAAATGGAGCACTGGCTGTGCCGTACGTTACTGTATTTAATTTGTAAATCAGGCGATTTCTCCAAACAATATTTTGCCATTTTCTGTCGACGTCGTGTACAAGTACCTGCCGGTACATTTTTGCAATATCTGAAACTAGTGCTATTTGAAATTTTCTGAATCGTATGAGCATACTAGATACATCATTTTGAATCGTGGGACCAGTTAAAAGAACCCGACGTAGTTTTACAAGAGGCGTTGAAAACAACTCTTATTTTTGTTGTGCTACCGTTTTCCTTAAATACCACATGGTGAGGCAAAAAATATGAAATACTAGAATCAGAAGGATTATAATCAGTAAGTTGCATATGTTTTAAGGAAATGTGATCGCGTCGAACATTTTTGATATAGTCTTCCTCACAACGCTTTTTCTTCTAAGGAAAAATCATTTCCAGACTCAATTGACTCAATCTAACAGAATCGTTGAACTTGTTTGTGTAACTCATCTATGTTACAACAAAAAAGGAAAGTCGTTGGCGCAATCATCGAAACATTAGAACTATTTATTTTACCACATATAATGTAACCCAATTGAGTCTTTCGAAAAGGTGGTAGTTCTTTTGAAACAATTTGACTTTCAGAATAACATACTATGTCGAAAAATGCTTCAGCGCCAATTAACATGTCAATTTCTTGAGGAATGTAAAATTTTGCATCTGCTAATTGGACTGATGATGGTAGATATTCAATATTAAATTTGACAGGACACAAGGGTAAACTATTAGCAATCTTTGGTAAAATCAAAAAACTTAAATTTGCTTGATAAGCTGAAACTCTAGAATTTAATGTTAAATTAACTTGATAATCTATTACTGATATTTTGTCGTGTATACCTGCAATTGGTATGTTTACTCGGTGTCGTGAAGCACACAACTTTAGGCAAAATGCATTTGTAATAAAATTAGACTGCGAACCTTGATTTAATAAGGCTCGACAAGGAAGTCGTACACCCTTGGAAGTTGTTACCCATATAACTGCTGTAGAAAGTGAAATTTGTGAAACGGAACATAAATTTATACTAGAATTCGATTCAGATGCACTAGATTTTATTTCAGACATATTACTAGAACTAACCGATATGAATGCCACTTCTGGTTTAGGTTGGGATAAGTTACAGGACTGATCTGATTCTTTAGTAGAGTCCGAGCTACTTGTGCTGTGAGTCACTGGGTTCGTATTATTGTTCGGATTTGTATAACTAGTAGATTCTATTGGTTTTTTGTATTGAAAATGTAGCAATGTATTATGCAATCTATGGCAAATTCTACAACCTGCTGTTTTACAACGAGAAACGTGGTGATTTTGAAAACAATTAAAACATACATTTTCCTTTTGTACCCACTCATTGCGTTCTGACCAGCTTAAATTTGAGAACTTTTTGCAAGAATAAATTGAATAATTTTCCTTGCAATAAAACAATTAAGTTTCGTTGAAATTAAAGAGTGGTTAGTTTCTCGTCGGGGCTGAGGATCATAACTCTTAAATGTATATTTTTTCGAATTATCAGAAGATTTAGACGTAAAAACTTGAGAATTTTTAATAAATTTAGATGTAGTTGACACTGTTGATACTGTTGTCGATTCCAAAAGTCTGGCATAGTTATTTAATATGTCAATTACCTCTAAAAATGTAATTTTCTTGTTTAAAGATCGTTTTTTATAAATTTCTTTGCGTAATGAAGGATAAACCAGATTCAGTATGTGAAATATTAAATAAATGTCCCAATGTTCAACGGGAATTTTTAGAACCTTTAACGCGTTGTAATGTTTCATCACATTCTTGGTAAATTCCCGTAGGGACTTAACATTTGACTCGTCCTTTAGAGGCTTTAAGAAATATAAAAACGACATATGAATTTCTACTGTCCTATCATCGTTACCATAGAACTCACACAAACTAGTCCACACTTGTTCATGATTAGCACAAGTATATGGAATTCCTTCAATGAAATCACTTGCATCAGTATTAGCTAAGCTATCATGCAGATAATGAAATTTAAAAACAGGAGACATTTTAGAATTATTGTGAATAAGTTCGTGCAAAAATTTCTTTGAAACTAACCCAGTTTGTGAATTGACCATCAAAAGTAAGGACAGGGATTTGTGGAAACGGTAAACGAAGTGAAATGTCATTAGTGCTTGGGCCATTTGAACTAGGTGTATTACAGGTATTCGATTTCGCTTTAATTAAATCCAAAATTTCAATTTCCACAACGCTGACGTCATCCTCAAATTCTTCAATTGAATACGATTCTGCTTCCTGAGGAGAAATATTTTCTAATTCCAACAGAGAACTTTCGAATTTTTACCACCCTACTCCCGGACGCAACGCAACAGCACATCTAACTCTGACAATGAACTATCACCCTTACGAATGGCTAATTTATTTTTAGTACGAGTAAGTGAACCCTTTAAACTATTCAATGAACGTTTAAAAAATTGTTCATCCATGTTTTTTTTTAATATATCAACACACACTAACAGAAAATAGAATTAGAATTTTAAAAAATATAATAATTAATTCAAATTAACTAAAACAATAACTCATTATTCGAATAACACTTATAAAATATAATACATGCAGAATATTACTATGTAATGTCTTTTTCTTAGTTAAATTTATGACATTTCACATTAATTTAAAAGTTTATAATTATTTCTATTTTGACACAAAAATATTTAATCTCACCAAAAAAGTTTATTGCTTCACAATACCATTTTGTAATGAACAAATACCTTTTACTTAGCTACTACATCAATGGTTTAATAAAAACCTAGTCCAATATTTACATAAATATTTTTCAAGCAAATCCCAATACAAATTCCGGTAACATGAAATTCTTTTTTCACGCTTCTATGTAGATTGATTGATGAATCAGCTGACTTATAATCTCATTTTTTTTTATATATTTCAAACGTCGTTGTAGAAAAGTTCCCCAACACAAAGAACATTCATCACCATATAAACCAAAAACCACATAAACACGTACTATATATTTTGTTTCTTTGTTTCTTTTCTTCTCGATCGTTGTACATAGATTTGTTATATATTATATCCTTCTTTTTATTATTATCGTCGTTTTATTAAGAATCGATAAACTTCGTGTCGTTTTCTTTACCAAAAAAAATCTAATTTCGTCGATTATGATGGAACACAAAATGGCGTTATATTAATTTCAATATTTATTTCAATTATCCGACTCGAAGTACCAAAGTTATGTACGTAGAAAATCTAATGGACTGTAGTATAAATCTATTTGAAATTAAAACACCATGAAAATAATTTTTGATCACTGTTTATTATTTAACAAAAATAATATTTAATTTTAAAAAAGTCCAAGCAGCACGTATATCCGCTAGAAATAGGTAGATTTCGAGATCGAGATCCCGTTTTGTGTGCCAGTAGAATCTGATGTATCAGATTAGTTTAAACAAAACAAACTAATTTCAAACAGATATCGAACAAATTTTAAAAAGAAAACTAGCTACCTATAAGCAAAATTATATCTATCCAATTTTGCAACAAACAAATATCAAATCTACCTCAGAACATGTGTGTGACAATTTATGTCACAAACCTACTCTATATCATATGTCGTGCAATTACTGCAAAATATCAAAATAGTTTATTTCTAAGAAAAAAAAATTAATTTCTTCTATTCAAAACTTTTATTGTTTTGACTGTTATAAGGTTGACATTGACTGTTATAAGGTTTTTGGAAATTGTAGTTGGGGATTGTTGCAAACTTTTTTGTTGAAGCCAACAAGTCAAAAACCTCTAACTGCAGAGGTTTATATTTATAAGAAACGAATTAAAATGTTACTACAGATTCTAAATTTATGAAGATTTTAAAAATATTAGTATCCAAACGGCCGTTATAACGGATTAAAAAAATCACTTTTTTTTTCTAGTATAAAGCCTCTAGTTCCTTAACCATGCGTCAGATTTTTCTGATTTAGGAACTTGTCCAAGATATTAATAAAACACACATTTTTAAGAAAGGTTTTTTGATCTGGCTCCCAAAATGCAACCGTGAGAGCGCCGGTTGATTCAAACGCATTTTGTGTTTTACAAGCTTTTTTGTTGGAGCCACTCACTCAGAAACCTCCAACTGCGGAGGTCTTTTTTTTTAAAGAAACTGATTAAAAAGGTTTTAAAAATTCTAAATTTATGAAGTTTTTAAAAATATTAGAACCCAAACGGCCGTTATAACGGATCTAAAAACAGCATTTTTTTCTAGTATAAAGCCTCTAGTTTCTTAACCATGTATTGTATCGGGCTGATTTATGAACTTGTCCAAGATATTGAAAAACGCACATTTTAAAAAGGTTTTTTGATCTGGCTTTACAAATGCGACCGTGAGAGTACCGGTTGTTTAAAAAAAAAATTTTTTTTTGCAAATTTTTTTGTTGGAGCCGCTCACTCAGGAACCTCTATTTGCAGAGGTCTATTTTTAAAACAAATTAATAAAAAAGATTCCAAAGATTCTAAATCTGTTAATTTTTTTGAAATATTAGTATTCAAACGGCCGTTATAACGGTTTTAAGAAATCAACTTTTTTCATAAAAAAGCCTCTAGTTCCTTAACCACGTGTCGGATTTTACTGATTCACGAACTTGTCCAATATTTTATTAGAACACACAAATACAGAAATTTTTTTTGATCTACCTCAACAAATGCGACCGTGAGAGGGCTGGTCGTTTTCGTTATATCTCATTTCGTATATATATATATATATAAATATATATATATATATATATATATATATATATATATATATATATATATATATATATAGAGATCGAGATCCCGTTTTGTGTGCCAGTAGAATCTGATGTATCAGATTAGTTTAAACAAAACAAACTAATTTCAAACAGATATCGAACAAATTTTAAAAAGAAAACTAGCTACCTATAAGCAAAATTATATCTATCCAATTTTGCAACAAACAAATATCAAATCTACCTCAGAACATGTGTGTGACAATTTATGTCACAAACCTACTCTATATCATATGTCGTGCAATTACTGCAAAATATCAAAATAGTTTATTTCTAAGAAAAAAAAATTAATTTCTTCTATTCAAAACTTTTATTGTTTTGACTGTTATAAGGTTGACATTGACTGTTATAAGGTTTTTGGAAATTGTAGTTGGGGATTGTTGCAAACTTTTTTGTTGAAGCCAACAAGTCAAAAACCTCTAACTGCAGAGGTTTATATTTATAAGAAACGAATTAAAATGTTACTACAGATTCTAAATTTATGAAGATTTTAAAAATATTAGTATCCAAACGGCCGTTATAACGGATTAAAAAAATCACTTTTTTTTTCTAGTATAAAGCCTCTAGTTCCTTAACCATGCGTCAGATTTTTCTGATTTAGGAACTTGTCCAAGATATTAATAAAACACACATTTTTAAGAAAGGTTTTTTGATCTGGCTCCCAAAATGCAACCGTGAGAGCGCCGGTTGATTCAAACGCATTTTGTGTTTTACAAGCTTTTTTGTTGGAGCCACTCACTCAGAAACCTCCAACTGCGGAGGTTTTTTTTTTTAAAGAAACTGATTAAAAAGGTTTTAAAAATTCTAAATTTATGAAGTTTTTAAAAATATTAGAACCCAAACGGCCGTTATAACGGATCTAAAAACAGCATTTTTTTCTAGTATAAAGCCTCTAGTTTCTTAACCATGTATTGTATCGGGCTGATTTAGGAACTTGTCCAAGATATTGAAAAACGCACATTTTAAAAAGGTTTTTTGATCTGGCTTTACAAATGCGACCGTGAGAGTACCGGTTGTTTAAAAAAAAAATTTTTTTTTGCAAATTTTTTTGTTGGAGCCGCTCACTCAGGAACCTCTATTTGCAGAGGTCTATTTTTAAAACAAATTAATAAAAAAGATTCCAAAGATTCTAAATCTGTTAATTTTTTTGAAATATTAGTATTCAAACGGCCGTTATAACGGTTTTAAGAAATCAACTTTTTTCATAAAAAAGCCTCTAGTTCCTTAACCACGTGTCGGATTTTACTGATTCACGAACTTGTCCAATATTTTATTAGAACACACAAATACAGAAATTTTTTTTGATCTACCTCAACAAATGCGACCGTGAGAGGGCTGGTCGTTTTCGTTATATCTCATTTCGTATATATATATATATAAATATATATATATATATATATATATATATATATATATATATATATATATATATATATATATATATATATATATATATATATATATATATATATATATATATATATATATATATATATATATATATATATATATATATATATATATAGGTATATATATAAATATATATATATATATATATATATATATATATATATATATATATATATATATATATATATATATATATATATATATATATATATATATATATATATATATATATATATATATATATATATATAATATATATATATATATATATATATATATATATATATATATATATATATATATATATATATATATATATATATATATATAATATATATATATATATATATATATATATATATATATATATATATATATATATATATATATATATATATACGTCTAATTCATATTAAATTCAAGTAAAACGGGAAATTTTCACATGAGTGCTTTGGAATCTCAAATTTATCATATGTATTCTGTTTGTCATCGAAAAAAAAATATACGTATTTTTTTTTTCCTTGAAAAACAACGTAAGTGTAAAAAAAATCAAATTTTTCAAAAAAAAAAAATCTTTCGACTGGCCCCAAATAACTTGGAAATGGTTGGCTTAAATTCTAAATATTTTTTTTTAAACGAAAGCTAAAATAATTCGTTTTTAATGATTTGTATCTCACTCAAATATTAGTTATAGAAATTAGTTATAGAAAAATCGATTATTTTTTAGTGGAAAATTTAAATTTGTCCACTTTTGCGGATGATATTTCTATAACTAATATTTTTTCTTTTAGCTTTTGTTTAAAAAAAAAGATTTAGAATTACGGCTAACCATTCTCAAGTTATTTGGGGCCAGTCGAAAGGTGTTTTTTTTGACAAAATTTGATTATTTTTACACTTATGCTGTTTTTCAACGAAAAAAAATACGTATATTTTTTTTTCGGTGACAAAGAGAATACATATGATAAATTTGAGATTCCAAACCACTCATGTGATCCAACTTGAATTTAATATGAATTAGACCGTCTAATTCATACTAAATTCAAGTAAAACGGGAAATTTTCACACGAGCGCTTTGGAATCTCAAATTTATCATATGTATTCTGTTTGTCATCGAAAAGAAAAATAAACGTATTTTTTTTTTCCTTGAAAAACAGCATAAGTGTAAAAAAAATCAAATTTTGTCAAAAAAAAACATCTTTCGACTGGCCCCAAATAACTTGGGAATGGATAGCCCTAATTCTAAATCTTTTTTTTAAAACGAAAGCTAAAAGAAAAAAAATTATTCTTTTTTAATGATTTGTATCTCACTTAAATATTAGCTATGGAAATATCATCCGCAAAAGTGGACAAAATTAATTAAATTTTCCACTAAAAAAAGTCGATTTTTCTGTAGCTAATTTCTATAACTAATATTTGAGTGAGATACAAATCATTAAAAACGAACTAGTCTTTTATCTTTCGTTTAAAAAAATTAGTTTCGTTTAATTATTTAGAATTAAAGCTATCCATTCCCAAGTTATTTGGGGCCAGTCGAAAGATGTTTTTTTTTGCAAAATTTGATTTTTTTTACACTTATGTTGTTTTTCAAGGAAAAAAAAAATACGTATATTTTTTTTTTCGATAACAAACAGAATACATATGATAAATTTGAGATTCCTAACCACTCATGTGATCCAACTTGAATTTAATATGAATTAGACGTATATATATATATATATATATATATATATATATATATATATATATATATATATATATATATATACATATATATATATACATATATATATATATATATATATATATATATATATATATATATATATATATATATATATATATATATATATATATATATATATATCAGAGATGGCCAAGCTTCACTACACGTGGAGCCGCAGTACAATAATCTCTCGTTACGAGAGCCAACATAAAAAATAAAAAATTTCAAAAGTATCAGTTGTTTGGAAATATTTATTTAATTGAAAAAAACAAATATGTACTTATGGTTATAAATCCATACAAATACATATTTAAATTTTGTTACATGACATGCTTGCTGGTAGATAAAATGTTTGTTTGTAGCTTGGCCGTGAATTTTCTGAAATCTGGTTCATAGTTTGTTAGCGCAGTACGAAATAATTTCGTTAAGTGCGCATTTGTAAGTTGTGAACGGTGGTTTAATTTTATAAACTTCATTGTTGAAAAAAGGGATTCACAACAATATGTTGTACCGAATATGGACAGCAATCTGGCAGCAGATTTTTTCAAATTGGGGTACTTTGATTGAGACACTAGTTTCCAAAACTCATTTGGAGATTGTGTGACTTTGTGCATTTTAAGAATGTGATCTTCCTGTAGCTCTAGTAATTCCATTTCTCCTGAGGCATTGTCATTCAAAATATAACAAGAAATCGATAAGCCCTCGTTAATAATGTCAATCTCGAATGGATTTACAAGTAAGTTAAGAGAAATATTTAAATTATTCGGGTCATTAAATCGCAAGTGAAAGTCTTTTAACAATTCTGCTAATTTACTGCCGTATTCACTCAGTTTGTTATCATTAATTTTAGAGAGTCTGTTCTTCAGACGAGGAAAGTGGTTGAACACTTTTGTTGTTAAATTTCGTTGAAAAAGTGGAATTTTTTTAATAAAACTCAGAATCGTTTGAATAAGATCAGAAATAACTTTATCTTTTCCTTGTAATGCTAGGTTGAGGGATTGCAAATGCTCCATTATATCAGTCAAAAACATACAGTCATTAATCCATTCATCATCCTTTAATTCGAGATAGTGTTTTTCTTTTTCTTTGAGGAAATTTCTGGTAGGTTCCATTAAATCAATGAAATCATCGTTTTTTTTCTAGCAATTTCCTTAAGTTTTTAATTTCGTTATTATGGTCAATTATTCATTTTTTTGGTTTATGGTAATATCTTACTGTCGTAGATGTAGAAGCGGTTGAGGTAGCATATGTCGGATTTACACGTGTATTTTAATTTTATTTAATTATGAACTTATTCATATTTTAATTGGAATATTAAAGGATACATTAAATTTAACGTCGGCAAATTGCCTAAAGATAAAATACCAAAAATATTGTTTATAAAAAAATTGCAGAAAAAGATAATCATAGAAAAACAAACGAATCCAAAAGGAAAGACTTTTGATTTTAAGAAAGATTTTTGTGCATTAATTTGAGACAAATACAGGTGATTTTATTTTTAGTCCACTAGAATATGTTAAACGTAGAACCTTAAATAATAAAATTAGTTAAATTTATTTATAACAGCGGATTATAAACTTGATTCCCGAAGTAAAGTAGTATCAAACTAAAACAAAGCCGTGAAAAACTCCAACAGTAGTAACTTCGACAGGACGGACCTAAATATAATAATATGATCGTATTAAATCATATTATATTAGACATCATTATAAATTATTAGTATTAAGTAATACTTCTAATTTTATTACAATTTTTTTGAATTATTAAATATTATTTAATTTTTTCATTTCTTTTCGAGAGCCGCATTTATTCTTTCAAAGAGCCGCGGTTTGGCCATGTGTGATATATATATATATATATATATATATATATATATATATATATATATATATATATATATATATATATATATATATATATATATATATATATATATATATATGTGTAAATTTTTTTTTTGTTTTTTCGTCTCCGCTTATCATATATAGTAGTTTGGCACAAAATTTTTTTCAAAATTCCGAGATGAAGCACATTGCAATAGGTAGATTGAAATCTACCTAAAAAGTCGGGCAAGTGCGAATAAAATTCGCTCGCCAAGGGTTCCGTGAATGCATAAGAACACATTATCAAAAATAAATGACATAAAGTTATGTTGTAAAGTCTTTATATCGCCAGACTATGGACGCAAAACAGAATAAATGTTTAATCGTAAACGTCACATCTACATTGATCAAAAATGTTACTTGCGGTTAAACCTTATCCATAGCTGTTTATGTTAGCTAAAGAAAGATTTAACCAGTATTTTAATGGTCTAAATTGGGAATATTTGTTCTATAAATCAGCGTCGAAATATGGGGTGGTATACATACACTTAAAATCGCACTTTTTTTTATGAATAACTAAAAAACTGTGCATCGCAGAATTCTAAAAAATGTTGCTATGTTTCTTAAATTAAGTGTTCTTTCAAATGACACCCCACTCGTATGGTTCCAAAAAAGTTTTTTTTACCCTCCTTACACCCATCCCCTAAACACACAGAAATATAATTATTTGAGAGTTCGCTATAATTTTCGTTCAAAATATAGCAAACTTCCGGTCTCTATGAATGTTTAAATTTTTTCTGTCTGTCAGTGTCGAGACGTAGGGTAGAGGGGGGCAACGGTCTGGAATTTGCACATATTTTAGAATAACGCAAAAACTGTGTACCGGAAAATTCTAAAAAAAATTGCAATGTTTCTGAAATTTGGTGTTCTTTCAAATGACACCCCATTCGCTTGGGTCAAAAGCAGTTTTTTTTTACCCTCCTTACACCCATCCCCTAAACACACAGAAATATAATTATTTGTGAGTTTGTTATAATTTTCGTTCAAAATATAACAAACTTCCTGTCTCTATGAGTTTTTTCAATTTGTTCTGTCTATCAGTGTCGAAACGTAGGGGGGGGGGGGAGGGGGAACGGTCTGTAATTTGCACATTTTTTAGAATAAATCAAAAACTGTGTACCGGAAAATTCTTAAAATAAATTGCCAAGTTTCTGAAATTCGGAGCTCTTTCAAATGATACCCCACTGGCTTCGGTCAAAAAAAGTTTTGTTTTACCCTCCTTACACCCATCCCCTACACACACAGAAATATAATTATTTGAGAGTTTGCTATAATTTTCGTTAAAAATATAGCAAACTTCCTGTGTCCATGAATTTTTTCAATTTTTTCTGTCTATCAGTGTCGAAACGTAGGGGGGGGGGAATGGTCTGGAATTTGCACATTTTTTAGAATAAATCAAAAACTGCGTACCGGAAAATTCTAAAAAAATTCTAATGTTTTGGAAATTTGGTGCTCTTTCAAATGATACCCCACTTGCTTGGGTCAAAAAAAGTTTTTTTTTACCCTCCTTACACCCATCCCCTAAACACACAGAAATATAATTATTTGAGAGTTCGCTATAATTTTCGTTCAAAATATAGCAAACTTCCTGTCTCTATGAATTTTTTCAATTTTTTCTGTCAATCAGTGTCGCAACGTAGAGGCGGGGGTGGGGGTTAGAACGGTCTTGAATTTGCACATTTTTTAGAATAACTCAAAAACTGAGTACCGGAAAATTCTAAAAACAATTGCAATGTTTTGGAAATTGAGTGTTCTTTCAAATGACATCCCATTCACTTGGGTCAAAAAAAGTTTTTTTTACCCTCATTACACCCATCCCCTAAGCACACCGGAATATAATTATTTGAGAGTTTACTAAAATTTTCGTTCAAAATATAGCAAACTTCTATGAAGTCTCTATGAATTTTTTCAATTTTGCTGTCTATCAGTGTCGAAACGTAAGGGGGGGGGGGGAGGGGGGACGGTCTGGAATTTGCACATTTTTAGAATAACTCAAAAACTGTGTACCGCAAAATTCTAAAAAAAATTGTAAAGTTTCTGAAACTTGGTGGTCTTTCAAATGATACCCCACTCGCCTCGTTCAAAAAAGTTTTTTTCACCCTTCCCCACCCCAATCCCTTAAAAGCACAAAAATATAATTATTTGAGAGTTCGCTATATTTTTCGTTCAGAGTTTATCAGACTTCCTGTCTCTGTGAATTTTTTCAAATTTTTCTGTTAATTAGGCTCGAAATGCAAGGGGGGAACCAACTTTTTGTGTCACTTTATTGATAATAATTCAAAAACTTTGCATTGCAAAATTCTAAAAAAAATGGCAATATTTCTAAAATCAAGTGCTCTTTCAAATGACACCCCACATGACCTGGTCTTAAATGATGTTTTTACCCTTTGACATTCCTACCCCTTTAATAAATATAGTTATGAGTATCTGCCACTTTTCTATATTTTTCATTAACAACCTACTCAATTTTCTATCATTCCAAATATATTTCAAGATTTTCGATGAAGTAGGGTCGGAGTTAATCGGGGCAATAAAACATCCAGAAATTGTCATTTTTCCAAATTATACAAAAAATGGTGAGGTGTAAAATTCCAAAATATATTTTTAAATAATGCTGAAATAAAGCCCTTTCATATGATACCCTATTCGTCTCGCTAAACAAATGTATGTTTTCAAAGGCTTTGCATCGTACCTCTTTAAAACAAACGAACACAGCTTTATTATTTTTTAACCCACCATCTTGTGTGGATAGGTTAGTTTTATAAGCACCTCAAATTTTAAGTTCATCGGGTTAATGGTTCACGAGATAATCGAAATAATGGAAAAACACGGAAATGTGATAAAAATGGAACCCTAAAAAAGAACGAAAAACTTATTCAGTATTTATTTTTTTTGGTATTACCTGATTGATAAAATTCTTATAATATAAAAATATATACGTTTATATGTATATATTAATTGAAAATGATTGATTAATTTCTTTAAAATCGTATTCATTTACATAAAGGAAAAACACATTTTACTGTTTATAAAAAACAGAATCCTATAAATTAACAGAAAATTAAAACTAAAAAAAATACAAAAACTTTTAAAAGCCACAAAAAAATAAATTTAATCAAAATACCTTTCTCGAAATACAATTGTCAAGTAGTAAGGAGAAAACTTCCCAGCTAGCACAGATTTCGATTTGTAACATAAATATGTTACAATTCGGTTGTAATTCAGTTTTTTAAAACAAATTTAGTCACATATGGGTTATATAACAGTTTTGACTTAGCGATTGGCAACAAATCATTCGGCTCAGTCACAATACTGTTTTAATTTTGTTACAGAAAAATACATTTGTTGTTAAAATGTTCCATGAAAGTTACACAAAAAAAAGTTATGTTTAAGTTCAATTAACGTCAATAAAACATGTCGTTTTGTAGCACGTCTTAAAAATGTTATTTTATTGTAGTTGCCGAGCAGTAACGAGCTAGCAATATTGATGTGACTAACAAATTTTCATCAAGTTACTGTTACAAGGACGCTGCAGTGAGGTTTTTATTTAGTTGCAATGACAGAAAAAACAAGATTCGAGCATTGTAGTTGAAGAAATTTAGTTAATTACAAGGACGCTGCAATTAGTCGAGCGCAATAATTTTAGACAGCCAATTAGATACAAGAACGCTGCAATGAGCTTTTTATTCAGTTTCAAAAACTATGGAAGAAATCTGTCTTGATGTTCTATGTTCGCCATATTTTTCGTTGTTTTATGTATTTCCTACACCATGCGGTTTTATTTGAGAAAATTCCAATGTGATTTTGACTATAGTATTATTTACTTCCTATAACAATTTATGGTGCAATATGACACTAGAAGCATTGAAAACTGTATTTAGATATATAGATGTGAATTTTATGGTGATAATGAAAATTCGAAAATTTTCTACTTTTCTACTTTTTTCCAAATTTTCATTTTTTGGGGTGCGCGTTAATTTTCCAGAGGTAAAACACCCACACTCATCGGCAAAATGGCATCCGTTATAAAATTTTGATCTAAAAATCATGAAATTTTTCGATTTCAAAGTACATATTGAGTAGTGTCTGATTGTTAAAACTTATAAATTATTTCAATAAAAATCATGTAAAGGAAAACTTATTAAAAACATTTTTAAAACATTACAATATGCAACTGAAACAAAAAAAAATTCGTTGTTACATCTTGTTGCGTGCATCAGTTTGATACATCAACACATTTTAAACATAGCTATAACCCATTTGTCGCCTTATTGCGACCAAATTTGTTACAAAAAATACCGTAAATTCTGCTTTTTCTGTCGCAATAGAGCTACAGTTGTGTTACATATCTAATCTTGCGACTATTTCATTTGTTACATTAGCTCTATTGCTACAAATTTGTGCTAGCTGGGTTATTACTAAAAATATGGAGGGGCTGAAATCTCACAGCTCTGAGATATCAAGACTTAGGTCTGGGTTAAGGATTTTGGTATAGTTTTCTGCAAAAAACTTTTATGAGGATATGGTTTTTAGTTTTGGGCAGCGATGTATATCAAACATAACTCTTTGTTAAAGTACAAGTATTTTCCCAGCTAGCACAAATTTGTAGCAATAGAGCTAATGTAACAAATAAAAGAGTCACAAGATTAGATATGTAACGCAACTGTAGCTCCATTGCGACAGAAAAAGCAGAATTTACGGTATATTTTGATACATCTTTGGTCGCAATTGGGCGACAAATGTGTTATAGCTATGTTTAAAATGTGCTGTTGTAACAAACTAAAGTTGCACGCAACAAGATGAAACAACGAATGTTTTGGTTTATTTCAGTTGTATATTGTAATGTTTTAAAAATGTTTTTAACAAGTATTCCTTTACATGATTTTTATTGAAATAATTTATAAGTTTTATAAGTTAAAAAAGTCAGACATAACTCAATAAGTACTTTGAAAATGAAAAACTTCATGATTTTTAGACCAAAATTTTATAACGGATGCCATTTGGTCAACGAGTGTGGTTGTTTTACCTCTGGAAAATTTACGCGCCACCCAAAAGTTGAAAATTCGGAAAATAATTGGAAAACTGGAAAATTTGTGAATTTTTATTATAACCATAAAATCCACAAATATATATCTAAATACCTTTTTCAAACGCTCCTAGTGTCATATTGCACCGTAAATTGTTAGAGGAAATAAATAATACTATAGTCAAAATCACATTCGAATCTTCTCAAATAAAACCGCATGGCGTAGGAAATACATAGAACAACGAAAAATATGGCGAACATACAGCTTCAAGACAGATTGCTTCCAAAGTTCTTGAAACTAAATAAAAACCTCATTGCAGCGTCCCTGTTACTAATGGGCTATCTAAAATTAAAGTACTCGATTCGTTTTCTTCTTCTGTCATTGCAACTGTATAACAACTTCATTGTAGCATGCTTGTTTTTTCTGTCATTGAAACTAAATAAAAAATTCGCTGCAACGTCCTTGTAACAGTAATTTGAGGAAAATATGTGTAGTCACATCAATGTTGCTAGCTCGTTACTGGATTTGTGACAACTACAATAATATAACAGTTTTTAAATGCGTTACAAAAATATAAGTTTTATTAACGTTAATTGAACTTAAACATAACTTCTGTCTTTGCAACTTTTATGAAACATTTTAACAACAAGTGTATTTTTCCGTAACAAAATAAAAACAGTATTGTAACTGAGCCGAATGATTTGTTGCCAATCGCTAAGTCGAAACTGTACTATAACCCATATGTGACTAAATTTGTTTCAAAAAACTGAATTGCAACCGAATTGTAACATATTTATGTTACAAATCGAAATCTGTGCTAGCTGGGTCTTATCTGTTTAAAAATTAATTACAAAACTAACACGAAACATCAATACGTTGCCGGAAAATCATACTCAAAGTTCCAAAAATATTGTTAAATTAAATAAAATCATACTTTTTCAAAATTCCACAAATATTTCAAAAACTATAACAAATTCCAAAATTTCCATGTCCAATTTCGTTTTCAATTACATTTCCGTCATAAAAACAGCTACATTTCCCAAAAAATTGGCTAAAAAAATAAATGAAATCATTTTTTGACACACTTGACATTATATTTTGACAAACTTATAATGCCATAATTCTCTATAATAATAATAAAATATCATGTCATACAAACTATTAATTTTATTTTTTTCCAAGAAATTGGGTAAAAAACTAAATAAAAATCTTTCTTTTGACACACTTGACAACATTTTTTTGACAAACTTACAATGCAATAATCTAGTTTTTGATCTCACATACCAATCCCTACCATCCAGATTTCTCCAAATTTAATGTTCCTACTCGTAATCCCTTAAAATGAACGTGATTTAAGCCAAAAATATGAAAATTTGCTATTTTTTACACACATAATGATTTTTTGACACACTTTCTGTACAGTTATCGAGCAGAACGTCCTTTCAGACCTGTCCCTTGAGTATACCTATTTTTAGAAAAAAATATTTTTGAAATCCCTCCAGCGGTTTTCCCTGCAGCGTAGGTAATGACGGACGGCCGGTCGGCCGACAGACAGACATACATTTTTGTTTTCCTTTTTTAGAATCAGTAAGTCCTAAAACGTCGAGAAATGCCAAAAAAGTAGGGGTAAGAATTTCACTTTGAGCTCATGAATGTAATACTTAGGTCTTTCAGACCGAAGTAATTTATAATTTTGCACTAGTCAAGGAAAAAATGTTTTTGTTTACGAAAAACCTGCTAAGTTCCATATTATAAATTATGTTTGATTACAAAAACCTGTTAAATCACAAATGTGGTTATAAATAAATAAATACTGAATTAAATAACCTTTATTTTATTTTATATTGTAAAGAATACAAATAAATGTTCAGAAATGTAAAAGTCTTTTTATAAAATATATTCAAATTTTTTTAAGAATGTTTTTTGTCTCTCCTGATAGTTTACCTAATATGTTTACCTAATAGGTTTACACTCTAAGCCAACGAAATATTATTTTTCAGATGTAAATAAATGTGGATTGCAATCTAATTTTTATATTTTAAAACTATTGTTTTTATTTAAAGAACAATCCGGCTTATTATCCGGATATTCGGATAATAACTTTACATGCTATTCGATATCCGGCTAGTTAAAATCACGGATAATTGGAAACAGTAATCTCAGGACCTTTTAAACAAGTATACAATCACGAAATTCGGTTAAGGTAAATTATTGGTATAATTCCCCTATCTTTTGACTTGAAATCACGTTTATTGGTAGTTTTGTTAACAAAGTAGTTTTGTTTTTTTTAACTAACCGACTGACCATGACATTAATATATGTTAATTAATGCAACGACAAATTTACATACACTGTTAATGATTTGACAATCTTTAAATAGGTAAGTTACGTTTGAAAAATTATCAGTTTGCAAATTATCCTCAAATTCTAAACATATATCCAAAAATGAAATTTTTAATCGTAAGATATTGATTGTGAAATAATGTTTGTCAAATTTTAGATAAAATTAATTTCAGTGTTTTTTTTAAAATATAGGTATTATGCGTGGCTATTGTCTTCGCATTAGCAGCAGGAACCGATGCGGAAGCTGACGTGAGTTTTTTAATTGATTTACAAAAACAAATTGTAATTAATATGTTTTTTGCTGTCCATTAGGTTAACATAGAACCTTCCGAGATAAAAGGACCTGATGGAGAAGTTATAGAAGTTAAACTCCCTGGTTTCGAGGTTTCTGGAACTATAATTGCTATAGATGGAACAGAAGAATTAGAACCTTTTAGAGTTTCCCCGAACAAATAATTGATGAAAATCTTTTCTCTGATTCCAATTTTTTTTAAAACTAAAACTGTATATTTTAAAAATTTGCCTCAATATAAATAAAAACTTTTATCCACGACTGCTATAGAATATATGTTTTCCATATGCATGTCTTCCATTGTAAAGTTAGACATTCTCTCACTTGTTGTAGAATATACCGACCGTTAATATTCCATAGTTCGTTAAGTTTTCTTCCTAACAAAATCAATAAATTTCATTCAATGACATACATATAATTTTTCTTTAATTGTATAGGAAAAAACAGTTACATGACGTATAATAAAGTTTAACCGTGCATTCACAATGAAAAAACTTTTAATCATGAGAATTGGGCATTTTTTTGTTATTAATTTTTAATAGTAGAACAATGCTTTAAAATGTTATGTTTGAAATGAAATGAAATTAATAAGACAAAAATTAAGATGAGTTAAAAGTATTTCAAAAATAAATTATTTTTCTCAAAATTATTTTCATACAAACTTAAATTTCATGAGTAAAAGTTTTATCATTGTGCATGCACCGCAATAAAATGTTTATATTCATTTGTTTTAAATTTGTACGAAACAACATTGTACGAGCGTATATATTCATTTGTCAATTCAAATTTAAATTAAAACGTTGTCAAAAAAGTATCGAAAATGAATTCTCGAAGACACAATATTATTAATTTAACACCACCAGAAATTAAAAAAGCGGCAGAAATTAGTTCTTTAAATTTATTGCCGGAAAAATCCAGAAAAGTATACACAACGATATACAAATTTTTTTTAGAATGGAAAAGTGCAAAAAAAGCAGATTCGTTTTAGAAAATATAAATGTTTTCCTTACTAACGCACCTGATGATAGATACCTGGCAACAAAGGTAAACACTATCTATATATATTTTGTAAAAATTATATACAAACAACGATTTATTTATTATTTAGGTTACTTTAATATTGGGAGTAATGGGTGCTTGTCGGTGTAATGAAATGTACGCAATGAAAACGTGTGATTTACAAGATCTTGGGTCAGCTTTTCTGATAAATGTACCAGAAACCAAGACAAAAATTACTAGAAAATTTACAGTTACTGGAGAGTTTTACAAAACTTGTAAAAATTACTTAATTAAACGGCCATCTAAGTCGCATAGTAACAGTGAAGTACTATTTTTAAACTACCAAAACGGTAAATGCACTATACAAAGAATCGGGATCAATAAGTTTAATAAAATGGGCAAAGGGTGAACTTATTAAAGCATATGGCGATTTTTGAAGCTAATTATTTTGAAGCCTTTCAGAAATTATGCAAAAGATACGATAAGAAGAAGTACATTGTTAACTCATTTATTCAAACCTTTGTGGGGCAACCTCATATTAAGAATCCATCAGCAACAGCATTACGAAGTCAGTCTTACAGACACATGCGATGAAGTGATTTGAGGGCTAGAGGCACTTGGTACTCAGGTTGAAAGTAGAGATCCATGCGGAATATTTACTTGGTAGTCAACAAATTTAATGAGGACAACCAACAACGATTGGCGAATTTCATCATTGGTAAGCCTTGTCCTACACGGAATAATTTATTCAACTTTCTCAACCAAAGAGCAGACGCAGTAGAATGATTTAAAGCTTCTAGTAAACAAGCATCGTATCGGAAACTAACCGCAAATATCAAATCAATGCATACAACATCGGATAATAAATGCAGTGTATGTAAAGCGGAACCATATAACTTATCTGAATGTTCTATATTCTTAAACATGGAGCAGAGCGCAGAAAACATATAAAGAATATTTACTGTTACTACAACTAAATACAAATCATCCAGTTTTCAAATGTCAAGCGGAAGGGAAATGCGACAACTGTTCTAAACGACATCATCTACTGTTGCACTTGGAAGAAGATGCGTTGCAAGAAGTAAGTGCTAATAACCTATCAAACAACAAGAAGTCAGTGAAACCAGTCGTAATCAAGTCTACTCAAATTACAACCTGTAACATTAAAGCAATGGTTGATAATTCTGTAGCACCTGCTTTATTCCCGACTGCCAGTGTCGTGTTGATGAGTCTATCAGATGAATTTCAACCGTGTCGGGCACAGCTAGATTCAGGGTTTTAAATAACTCTAATTACAGAATCATATGTTCAACGGTTAAATTTATATCGAAACAAAGCCTGAGTTACTGTGTCTGGATTATCTTCAAAGGCAGCATTAATTTCTAAAGGAACTACACAGATTACAGTTGCATCCAGATTCAATCATCAAAATATACTAAACTTCAAGGTCTTGATTTTACCTAAGCTTACCAGTAAGGTACCATCAGTGGGATTTCGAGAATTAAATATACCTAATCTAAAGGACTTCGAACTAGCAGATCCAGACTACAACAAACCAGGTTAAATTGATCTCCTATTTGGTGCTGATCAATTTTTCAAGATATTGAGTTCATCACGCATCACCAATGAATCAAACAACCCTATGGCCCAAAATACCATGTTTGGGTGGATAATCGCTGGAGAGTTCATTGAAGCAAAGTTTGATCATACTATAGTCAATTTGTTTACCGACATTGATCAGTCGCTTCGTAGATTTTGAGAGCTAGAGGAAGTTCCAACAAAATCAACTCCTACTGAAGAAGAGAAATTGTCTGTTGACCGCAGATCCTAGATGAGTGGATATTCCATCTGTCGGAAAACTGATCATCGTTAATCTATATCAAAATGTTTTATAATTAAATAATTATATAATTAAGAATTAATATTAGAATTTGCTATACTTATCTTGTTTTCATTTGCTTAGTTTTGACAAACGACATTTGTATTTTACAGTGGAAACTGCAGAATATTTTCGCGATTTTTTTTCTACAAAGCAATAGATGCCACTGACCACAAGAATTATTTAAAATATAGATGTCATTTGTTTTTTGATTAATCGTATAATTTGACTTTTGCGCATTTTATATACTTTAGCGCCTTTTGTTTATATGGAGTATAGAATCTCTTTCATTAAAAATTTAGAAGTGAACTTCCCAACTAGCAAACTTACTTCTCAATATTGAGTTATACAAGTTTTAGCTTCAATAAAGCTTCGCTTAAGTTTCTAAGTGGAAGCTAACTTATTTTATTTCTATAAAGTTTCGATACAACATCCTCAGAGAAGTTCTCCCCACCATCGAAATGAAAGCTTCTCAAATACTTCTATATTTAATATTAGAAGCTTTACCGAAACTTATCTACACAACACTAAATAAAGCTTCCAAAAAAAGGCTATAGAAGTTATAGCTGTCATTAGGATTGTAGTTGTAACTGTTTACAGATTGTATAGAAGCACAGCTGTCATAGTCTAAAACTTGCTTCAATATCTGAAACGAAATATGTCAAACTGACGGAAGCTATTGCTTTTATTTTTTCAACTAAATTTAGATGTAGAAAATATAGTTTAATTCAGGGGCTTACTTTTTATGGAAAAAGATATGTGACATGTAATTTGAATGGGTTTATATGAAATTGAAGCTTATACCAAATTGAAATCGTTTCGTTTTTGTCAAAAAAGTATTGTGCATAAGGTGGTTTTTGTTTTTTAATCTATTATTTAGACTTATTTTGCACAACATAAAATATTCTTTTTCGGCGAACGGCTGTAAAGTTTAACTTTACTGCCGCTAGGGAGTTAGCTAAAGTTTAACTTCTTAGCCTGACAGCAAAAGTAATGTCTAGCGACAGCAAAAGTAACGCCATTTTTATTTTATATTACGGAGGCTGTAAAGTAGCATTTGTTATCTGTTAGTTTGTTATTTTTTCAAACATATTGTGTAACCATGACAACAAAAAATAAGTTGATTCTCATATTATGAAATTTTGAAAAGGCTGCTTTGATAAAAAAAATTTATTCATACAAATTTAAATGTTTTTTTCTCTTTTTTGGAAGTAATTATGACGATACAAATTCATATTTATAAAAAGTTTGATGTATTAATTTCATATTTACAAAAAATTTAAACGTTTGTCGAAAAAATAGTGTATTTAATCGGAGCTAAAGTGACTTTTTGTGTTTCGTCTATAATTGTCGGCCTTTCTGCGGTCGGCCGTCAAACTATAGACTCAACACAAAAAGTATCACTTTAGCACCTAAATAAATAATGTACTATTATTTAGAGTGTTCAAATAGACAACAAAATGAATCAAAATCATAATCAATTAGATTAGAGAATCAGAATCCAAAATCAACTAGGTAGAGTGGAATAGAGAAAATTTAAAGTTTTATAAATAATGGTATATGAATTTTCTTTACCTTTCTGAGAGCCAAACTCGTCAGGAAAAAACTGATGCGATACAGAGTTTCATAATTTAGTCACTCTATTAAACTAATTTACAGCAAATAGATGGGTGCGATATATCGTTGCTTCTTTTGTTATTGTTTTATATTTATATAACGTTTTAAAAATTTACTGTTCATCAGCACCTTAGTACGCATGTTGTTGTGACAACTATTAAAAATCCAATTACAAAACTTTTTATTTAAAAAAAAATATTGTTCAAATAAAGGTGTAAGTACGCTAAAAGTTAATGAGTAAAAAAATATAACCCCTTAATTTTGTTTTCCTTAAAATCTTTGAACTAATAAAACAAATAGAAAATAGATTTGTCAATATTCTTTTACCTCAGATTATAATTTCATCGTTAAAATACCCATTAAAGTTACATGTCACATACCTTTTTCCATAAAAATAAGCCCCTGAATTATATACTATATTTTCTACATCTAAATTAAAAAACTAAATTCTATGGAAGTCTTATGGAAGTCTTATAGAAGCTATTGTTATTGTAACTACTATCAAAGATATTTTTTGTTTCTTAACATTTAAATCAGCCGATTAGATAGCGTGCAGGACAAACGATCGAAGGACCAGCGTTCGAAACTTGATGCGACCGTAAACAAAAACTTAAATTTAAACACTATATAATACCATAGCAATAAAAATAATTACGTTAAAAAAGTGTAGGTATATAAAAAATATTGTAATATTTTTGTCACATTTTTTAAAAGCTTCTATAAAACTTCTAAATATCGCTTAAAACAAGCTATTAGAAGTACTTTGCCGAAGCTATAACTTGTCAAACCATAAATTCTATTCAGCTTGCATAACTGCTTACAAAAGACCGAAGCTATTTCCGAAGTCTTTTACAAATTATAGCTTCATTAAAGGCGGTTTCGGGAAACAACTGCGTTATTACACTGCCCTCCATTTAGTTTTGTTCGTCCTGAACAATATCAGCTATCGCATTGGTGCTGTTACCTTGGTACGGTGCCAACCTTTGCACATGTATCACTTTCATCTTGGTACGGGGTCCCTTTTGGATGCGGTAGATAACATCATTAATTCGTTTGATTATTTTATATGGGCCTTCCCAATCTGGCTGCAGCTTGGGTGATCTTCCCTTAGTTCTCCTGGGGTTGTATAGCCATACCAATTCTCCTTCTTGAAAACCGCCACTATTTGCATTTATGTCGTACCTGGTTTTCATTTTGTCACTGGCAATCTTAATGTGGTCTCGAACCTGTTGATGGATTTTATTCATCTTCTCCCTCAGTTGTCCCACATAATCTGTTTTCGTGGATACCAGACCTCCAGGGATGCCAAACTCGATGTCACTAGGAAGATGTAGTTCTCTTCCGAACATGATATTCGCTGGCGTTTCACATGTCGTATCGTGCACTGCGCTACGATAGGCCATCAAGAATAACGGAAGATCCTTATCCCAATTTCTTTGGTTGGCTTCCACTACCTTCGACAGATGTTCTTCCATGGTTCGGTTGAATCGTTCTACCATGCCATCCGATTGTGGGTTCATAGGTGTAGTTCGTGTTTTTCTAATGCCGAGTGTTCTGCACAGCTCTTCCATCAGTTGAGATTCGAAATTCCTTCCCTGGTCGGTATGCAACTCGAGCGGTGTTCCATATCTGCAAACCCATTCATTGACTAATGTTTCCGCGACCGTAACTGCTTCCTGGTTCGGTATTGCATAAGCTTCCGGCCATTTTGCAAAGTAATCAATGACCACCATGATGTATTTGTTACCTTTTGTCGTTTCCGGAAATGGCCCCGCGATGTCTATCGCAATTTTCTCCATTGGGGCGCCCACATTGTACTGTTGCATCTTTCCTCGAGTTCAAGTTTTTGGTCCTTTGCTCGCTGCACAAGTATCGCATCGCCGACACCATTGCTCCACGTCTGTTCGATACCTAACCCAATAAAACCTCTCCCTTACTTTGGCTAGGGTTTTATTGACTCCCAGGTGTCCTCCAGAAATACTTCCATGCAGCTTTCCTAGTACCTCTTCTACTCGACTTGATGGCAACACCAGTTGTTCTAACACTTTCTTTCCATCAGCGGACTCCCATTTTCTTTTTAGTATCCCGTTGTCCATCAATAGTGAGTCCCATTGCGCCCAGTAGCATTTAACCTCTGTACTTAAAGGTGCTACCTCTTTCCACTCTGGTCGCCTTCCCTTGGTTTTCCATTTCAACATTGGAGCCATAGCTGGATCTTCTAGTTGCTCTCTTTTAATTGCCTCGGTACACCAATCCTTAGGAGTTTGGAACTTGATTTGGCTCACTTTCATTGCCTCATTTCCCTCAGTTCTGCTACACGACTTGCACTCCTCTATACAGGGTCTTCTAGACAAGGCATCGGCGTTACCATGGATCCTTCCCTTGCGGTGTTCAACTTTGAAGTCGTAGTTCTGCAGGATCTCTATCCATCTTGCTGCTTGTCTTTCAGGGAATTTGAATTGTAATAATCATTTTAGAGCAGCATGGTCCGTGCGAATCAGGAATGGCTGTCCACACAAATACTTGTGGAAATGTTTCACAGCCTTGATGATAGCTAGCAACTCCTTCCTCGTGACACAGTAATTCCGCTCCGGCTTTGACAGAACTTTACTGAAGTACGCCACCACTTTCTCATCGTCTCCAACTTTCTGTGACAAAATCGCTCCGGTTCCTACATTGCTTGCGTCTGTGTCCAGAATGAACATCTTTCCGGATTCTGGATAGGCTAGTATAGGGGTGTTCCATAGTTTTTCTTTTAAACGGCAGAATGCCTCATTACATTCGGTTGTCCACAGAAACTTGGTATTTGCCTCTGTCAATTTATGTAAACTCTTGGCGATATTCGCAAAATTCTCCACGAATCTACGATAATAGGTGCATAGGCCAAGAAAACTGCGTAGCTCATGAACATTCTTCGGTACTGGCCAATTTTTCACAGCATCAATCTTCTCGGGATCGGTTCTGACTCCATTTTCTGTAATGATGTGTCCACTTCCACTTCATTTCTTTGTGGAAGAGATTGCACTTTACCGGATTCAACTTCATGTTGGCATTACTTATTCTTCTGAGTACTTCTTCGAGGCTCATTAGATGCTCTTCGAAGTTGCGACCCATTATAATGATGTCATCAAGATAAACTAGGCAGGCCTTCCAGGTTAAACCATGCAACACGCATTCCATTAGACGTTCAAATGTTGCTGGGGCATTGCATAAACCAAACGGCATCACATTGAACTCCCACAACCCATTGCCAGTAGAAAATGCTGTCTTTCGTCGATCTTCTGGATGCATTTCAACTTGCCAGTAGCCACTCTTCAGATCTAATATGCTGTACCATTTGGCCTCTGATAGTGTATCCAGTGTGTCATCAATTCGTGGCAGTGGATAGCTGTCCTTAATGGTTACCTCATTCAGTTTTCGATAGTCTACACAAAAACGAGCTGACCCATCTTTTTTTCTAACTAGCACCACTGGTGAGCTCCATGGACTCTTAGATTTTTTTTTTTTTTTTTATTCAATGTTAGGCATGTTTAGTGTTAACCAATATAGATCAACGTCTCTGAATATCCGAAGATACCATGCTAGCTAGGGAACTAGGGTTCGAAAGTATTATTCAATTTTCTTTCAGGAATTTATTAACGTTGATCTTAAAGTTTTGAGGATTAAAATTATCAGGAAAGACCCACGCCGGTAAGGCATTCCAGAGATGAGAAACTCTGTTAAAAAAATCGCGTTGAAAAGCGACAGTTCTACACCTTGTCACTTGAACCGTAAAAGGATGGGCTGCTATTGATGCTCTGGTGAAACGCGCGAAGTTTGCTGGTTCAGGCAAAATCGATTTGATCTCCGTAGACGCCCGTTCGTCCATAATATACTTGTAAAATACCGTCAAATCAGCGACGTCTCTTCTATGTTGCAAGGAATCAAGCTCGTTAGTAAGAGTCGAGTTGCCGATCAATTTAACAGCTCTCCGTTGTATAGAATCAAGATATTTTAAGCTACTTATGTAGGCTCCACCCCATATGTGAGAGCAATACTCCATGCAGGGACGAATAAATGATTTATATATTAAAAGAAGCTGCTCGCTATTAAAAACCTTACGACAACGACCCAAGAATCCTAATTTTTGAACAGCGTTCTTAGCTAGGTTAAAAATATGAGAATTCCATTTCATATTATTTTCAATCTCAACTCCTAGAAGTTTAATAGATTCTTTCTCTTGAAGATCATTTGAATCAAACTTTAATAAAAACGGATTAGGTGTTGATAACCTAGAAAAATGACAAACTTGAGTTTTACTTGTGTTGAATTCAACACTGTTAGCAACTCCCCAATCTAAGATGGTTTTTAAATCAATATTTAATGACTCTATCAAGTTTGATCTAGTGACATTAAGATTTGATGGTGCATACAAATTTGGCATTTCATGTGACGCATGAAGTGTGCTATCATCAGCAAAACTATGGATGGGATTAACTGTTGCATCTAGCAAGTCATTAATATAGAGAAGAAAAAGAGTAGGTGATAAAGCGGAACCTTGAGAAACACCAGCATTAGTTGAAAAGATATTCGATGAAACACCATCAACATTGACCCGAAATTTGCGCTCGGAAATAAAGCTTTGTAACCAAGAAATAAGTTGTTCATCTAAGCCGTAGCATCTCAATTTGCAAATAAGATTATTGTGCCATACTTTATCAAACGCTTTGGTAATATCAAGAGCAACGCCAAAAGTCTCACCATGGTTTTCAAGCGACTTGTTCCAGATATGCGTGACATAAGAAAGTAAATCTCCCGTCGCTCTTCCTTTACGGAATCCGTATTGTCTTTCTTTGAGTAATTTTGACGACTCTAAGAAGCTCATAATATTAAAATTAACATATTTCTCAAATACTTTAGAAACAATCGACAAAATTGATATAGGTCTATAGTTTCTTGGATCCGTTTTAGCACCTTTCTTTGGAACTGGTTGTACACTAGCCATTTTCCATATATCAGGAAAAATTCCTTTCTTATATGACAGATAGAAAATTTTAGTTAGGATTGGTGCTAACTCCTTAGCAAAAGTTTTAAGGATAATTGGAGGAATACTATCAGGTCCAGATGCCTTATTAGTATTGATTTGTAAGAGCATTTTCCGAATGACATTTTTACGAAAAATTATCCGCCCCATTTTGTTAGAAATTCTAGGAATTGGTCTAGGTAGGAAATTGGGTTCTACTAATGTAGAATTTAACGAGAAACAGTTACCCAATCAATTAGCTTTTTCTTTAGGGTCAATAACAGGCATATCGTTATCAATAAGAGGAGGTATAGAAGACTTACAAAAATTTCCTTGAACAGCCTTGACGGCTTTATAAAAATTTCGTGAACCAGTAGGGTGCTCAGCAAATTTATTAGCTTTTTTCCTAATAAATAGATGTTTCTCTGCATCTATTAATTTTCTACATAAATTTCTTTCTATTCGGTATAATCTGAGGTTTTTATCAGATTTGTTTTGAATAAACTTTTGAAAAGCCTTTTTTTTAATTTTAATTGCTTTTTTACATTTACTTGAAAACCATCGATCAACCTTCGGAACAATCAAACTATTTGGAATAAACCTGCGCATACCCATGTGTATTATTTCTGAAAAATTGGAAGCAACGATGTTTGGATCTTGGCTGAAAAGACAGTTGCGTTTCCAGGAAAACCATTTAAAAAAATCTCTAAGTCCCTGCCAATTTGCAGCTTTATAATCCCAAACAAGACGAGGATTAGCTTTAAACTGTTTAGGTACTTGTATATTTAAATGTGTGGAGATCAAATTATGATCTGATCCACCCAAAGGCTCTGATACTTTAAATTGAACCAACGAAGGTTCATTTATCAAAAACAAATCGAGCAAGTTACCACTTTGGCCAGGAATATCAGGAACCCTGGTAGGCTGATCTATTATCTGAGTGAAATTATGATAAAGAGCAAAAAGTTCAGCTTCTTTACCTAATTCATCAGTTTTAGAGCTGTGTGTAAGCCATTCTTTATTATGAACATTGAAATCACCAAGAATTATAATTTTAGCGTTAGGATATATAGTTAACCTATCTATCTTTTCAGATAGGTCATGAAATAAATTTATGTTCTCCGGTGAGTTGGGCGAGCGATACAATCCAAAGACAAACAGAGTTTGATTAGAGCAGGTAATCTTAAGAGAAACCATATTGTGAAATTTTGAATTTAATTCAAAATTATTTATTCTCACATATGGTACAGAATTTCTAATGAACGCACAAACACCATGCTTAAAGTAGAATGAAGATTCAAGCTCATAGTTAGGACAAACATATTTAGTTTTGTCCAACGATACAGCTCTCGCGCTGATAATCGTTTCCGTTAATAAAAGAATATCAGGCTTAAGATTCTCAAGATAAAGGTGCACCGCATTAAGATTGACGTTCAATCCTCTTATATTAGCAAAACTGATAGATAGTTTCGCCATTTAAAATTACAATTAAATCTAAAAATAAATCTGAAAAACAATCCTCAAAAAAAAAAAAAAAAAAAAAAAAAAAAAAAATTCCAACAAACAACCAAATAAAAGATCAAAGTTGAAAGATCAAAGTTGATATAGATAGCCTGATGACTCCATCACTTTTCATTTTGTCCAGCATTCCTTGCACTTCCTCGTGTTTAGCTAGTGGTAGTCTTCTAGGAGGCTGTCTGATAGGATGAGCGTTTCCAGTGTTGATGCTATGTCGCACGATGTTTGTTCTTCCAACATCTTCATCTCCAGTAGAGAAAACGCTGCTCATCTTCGTTAATACTCTCTTGATTTCTTTGAATTCGGCTGGATTCATTCTTTTACTAAGATCTTGAAGTATTGCCACTAATGCGGGGTTGTTTCTCTGCATGAAAACCTTTTGCTCTTCTTGACAGCTGATTATCTCTTTTATGGTGCTGCATCTGGCAATTTCTTCTCCATGATTGATAGTCACTTGTTTATTTGAGAAGTTAATCAGTTGCACTGGAACTACCCCCTTTTTTGCTGCTACTAGCGTTCGGCCAATCATAATGTTTCCCCCAAAGTCGTTTTTAGCTGGCTCAATCATCACAGGTGAATTTTGGTCACTTTTATCTAGTAACTTAGTCCATATGATTTTCTCAGATTTTGCCGGGATCTCAGTTGGTCCGTCACTAATAACACGGACCTCAGCATTGTCGTTGGCGGCGTGTAGCACTATTTCTGTGTTCCCATATCTCAGTACGTGGCTCCCCAGATCTAATATAAAATTGTATTCTTTCATGAAGTCAAACCCAATTATGCACTCATCTTCTATATCTGCTACAATAAATCGGTGCCTAAATGAATTTCCTCCAAGGTGAACTTCTTGGTCGCTTTCTCTGTGAACTAGACCTGTTTCACCTGTAGCTGTTTTTAGGGTGAACCGTCTTGCTGTATCGATCTGACTATAATGAACCACATCTGGACGCACTATCGATCTTGAAGCACCTGTGTCCAAAGTCAACATGCACGATTTGTTTCCAACGGTTGCCTCTACGACTAAACTACTATTTTCTCTTTTGACTTGTGATACCACCAATGTAGGGCATTGTAATTGAGCCAGCTTTCGCCCTTTAAAACGGATGTGCCCCAAATTTCCACAGTTCCAGCATCTTACTCTGCTAGACCTACTTCGTTGATTTCGCTCAGGCTTATCTCCCAGACTTTTGACACGCATGATCACTTCCTCAAGCGCTGCTTTTAGAGGTTCTTCAGCAACTTCCATCTGACGTACTCTATTTGAACCGTACGCTCTTTTTCCAGCTTCCATTTGCAGGGCCAATGCTAAGACTTCTGCAGGTAGCTTCTTTCCGCTTAGATAAAGCTGATTCCTCATTTGTACATCTCGAAGAGCATTGATAAATGTATCAGCTGCCAATTCGTCTCGGTGTTCAGCGTTATAGTTCGGGTATGACAGATTTACCAATCTCACAATGTCAGCCTCTAATTCTTGCAAAGTTTCACTGACTCCTTGTTTCCGTGTTTTGAGCTGCATGCGATGGAGAGCTTGCATATGACTTTCCCCATATCTTACTTCTAAGGCCTCTCTTATCTTGCAGTAATCACGCTCTGTCGCTGATAGTGTCTGCAAAATTTCAGCAGCAGGTCCCTTCAATGCCAATATAAGCGCATTTGCTTTTTGCTGGTTATCTACCCCAGTTGTTGCTATCTCAAATTGCATCTTAAATATCTGATACGATGTAGATCCATCAAATGCGGGTGTTTTTACTCTAGCTGGGGCTGAAGTAGTTGATGGATTGCTCATGTTACCTGACTTCACTTGTGCTATTTCTTGGTGGAATTCACTCGAAAGTTTGCGTAATTTCTCTTGTTCTTCGGTAACTGTCCGCAGCTCCCTTTCCATGTTGTTGATTTTAACCTCCGCACTGGATATACGTGACTCGATTACTTCACGTAGTTTTTGTTGATCTAATTTTTGTTCCGCTGCCAGTTTCTCTTGTCGGGCTTTTTGTTCTGCTGCCGGTTTCTCTTGTTGGGCCATCATATCAGCAAGTTGTTGTTGTTGCTCTACTTTTTGTTCTGCTGCCTGTTTCTCTTGTCGGGCCATCAGATCAGCAAGTTGTTGTTGTTGCTCTAATTTTTGTTCTGCTGCCAGTTTCTCTTGTCGGGCCATCATTTCTTTCATCAACACCATCATCGGATCAATTGCTGGGGCATTCTGAACCGGCGCTTCCTCCGGCTCTATTTCTATGACCTCTGTGTTTTCACCTGCTTCTTCTAAAACTTTACGCAGCCGGAATGCCTTCGTTCCATGGATTGGAGCATTCCTTTTCCTCAACTCATCCTTCAGCTGGGTCTGACTGAGATCACTAATATTTACTGTCCTGACCATTGTTTCAATAATCCCACTTCTGACACCACTGTAACGACTCTTCGTTGGTTCTTTTCGATTATTGAGCAAATACGACAGTAAAAAGACGGATCTTTGGTTAACAGAATCTCAAACTTTATTTGTCAACAAATTACAGCAGCTTCCGTTTTTCCTTACAATAAATTCCAGGGTCTCCAATTTATGTACGATAAACTTCACCGCTTTTCCACAATTTGAATCAATAATATTCGGAATCGTAAAATCTGTATTTACTATTCCACTAAGTTCAAATTCTTTCACTATTAGTTCCCAGGCTCAAGTACCACCGATTATTCCTTATACTTACGAATATTTGTAAAACACTTTTAATTGCAAAATTAAAACTGACTATCTGATATTTTGTTCGCTTATTTATATCGAAAAATAAATAAATCGAAACTTCTATTATCCACTAGAAATCAATATTCCGTAGTCCGTACATCTTGAATAGGCCACACCTATTTTCATTCATACTTGCATTTGTTTGCTTATACAAAAGCGAACTCAAATTTAATTTATGCAAAATGTATTTGTTAAAGGGAGTTAACTTTTAATTCATCTTTGCCATAGAATGTAGAAAACATTTAGGCGGAACGTATTGGTTATTTATGATTAAATTAAATTAACCCATTCTGGACGAAGTTTATTACAATATATATATATATATATATATATATATATATATATATATATATATATATATATATATATATATATATATATATATATATATATATATATATATATATATATATATATATATATATATATATATATATATATATATATATATATATATATATATATATATATATATATATATATATATATATATATATATTTGCACAGGGTAATCCTTTATATATATATATATATATATATATATATATATATATATATATATATATATATATATATATATATATATATATATATATATATATATATATATATATATATATATATATATCTATATATATATATATATATATATATATATATATATATATATATATATATATATATATATATATATATATATATATATATGTATATATATATATATATATATATATATATATATATATATATATATATATATATATATATATATATATATATAAAGGATTACCCTGTGCAAAAGGTAATCACACGAGTTGGTAGGATGACATTGTGAAACAAGGAATCACATGGTCAACAAAAGGGGAAATATTATAGCAGAAGAAGTATAAATCCAACGACAATTCTACAACCAGTCTCTTTATCCTACAAGCAGTCAAAGGCGATATTTGGAATCAACAATCAAAGGCGATATTCAAGATCAACAATCAGAGGCGTTACTTAAATTGGATTCTACAATCAAAGGCAATTAATCTAATTGGACAGAAAGCCGTTAATTGAACAACAATAAAATATCAACATATTCAAAGACAATTATTTCATTTTGGAGAAAATGTAAATAAATATTTAGTACAAAGCAGTTGTGGTTTTATTTAAACATTGATCTTACAACATTTGGGGGCTCAACCAAACAAGGTGAATATAATTAATGGTGCGGATATAAAAACATAAAAATAAGGTGAATATAAAACCAATTTACAATAGAATAACTTTAGGTGAATTTATTCTGTGAACTTTTTGTGATTTTTTTTATGAAATATAATTTTTTATTCGCCTACATATTAAAGTATTATTACTTTATTACTGTGATTTGCGGCTTTAAAGTATCACTTTTCAACTATTTATTTTGTTGTCATTGCTACGTCCAAAAAAGTAAAAAGCATTTGTATATGTTTAAATTCTATGAAAAATAAAATTTTTTATCAAAGCAATCCTCAAATTCAAAATTTCATTATCCAATTAAAATATGTAGTTGTTATCATTTGTTGTCATAGCTACACAATAATTTGGAAAAAATAATAAACATTTTGTCAAAGGTCACTTGTTCCACATATTTTTATTTTAAAATTTATGAAAATTTATAATTTTAACTTTTCTTAAAATATTTTGCTTGCGGCGAATAAAAATTAGTATATGATGCACGAACGTAAGCTATTTTGGACTTAATGTGGGTGCCAACTCCACATCCGTCCAAAATCTTTAGCTTTACGTCCTAGCATCATAATGTACTATTAAGAAATTATTTTGTATATTGTGAACATAATATTTTTTTCTATAGCAACTGTTAAAACGTGCTATTACCAAATAAAATTAGAGGGAAAAGTAGCACTTTAACATCTAGGGTAGATAAAGTAGTACTTTAACAGCAAGGGTAGATAAAGTATTTCATATAAGTATTTTGCTGTTAATATTCTTCAAGCTTTTCCATTTTTGAAAGCACAGGTATTCTGTTTCATGTACCATCCGTAATTTTTCAGGCAATTCAAAATTTCAGGCAATCTACGAATTGAAAGTGTGAAACCTCCTCTCCCACATCAGAAGGCAGTTTCCTTCTGTAATATCGCACATATTCACAAACCCAAACTGAAGAATTTTAAAATTCAGTTTTTGCAAAAAACAACAAAAATTGATTTGTTTGTTTGTTTATAAAACTCAAAAAGTTATCAAAGCCACCTATATTCATTTTTTCGTGAAACTGTTTTTTCCTGGCACTTTTAAATTAAATTTATCATTGATTTTTCTTCAATTTTGGTCTTCTTTAACAATTACTATAGATAAAAAAGTCCAAGCGGCACGTATGTCCGCTAGAAATAGGTAGATTTCGAGATCAGACAGTTTTGTGTGCCAGTAGAATCTGATGTACCAGATTAGTTTAAACAAAACAAACTAATTTAAAACAGATATCGAACAAATTTTAAAAAGGAAATTAGCTACCTACAAGCAAAATTATATCTATCCAATTTTGCAACAAACAAATATCAAATCTACCACAGAACATGTGTGTGACAATTTATGACACAAACCTATTCTATATCATATGTCGTGCAATTACTGCAAAATAGTTTATTTCTAAGAAAAAAAAATTATTTCTTCTATTTAAATCTTTTATTTTTTTGACTGTTATAAGGTTGACATTGACTGTTATAAGGTTTTTGGAAATTGTAGTTGGGGATTGTTGCAAACTTTTTTGTTGAAGCCAACAAGTCAAAAACCTCTAATTGCAGAGGTTTATATTTATAAGAAACGGATTGAAATGTTTTCACAGATTCTAAATTTATGAAGATTTAAAAAATATTAGTATTCAAACGTCCGTTATAACGGATTAAAAAAACCACTTTTTTTTCTAGTATAAAGCCTATAGTTCCTTAACCATGTGTCAGATTTTTCTGATTTACGAACTTGTCGAAGATATTATTAAAACACACATTTTTAAGAAAGATTTTTTGATCTGGTTCCACAAATGCAACCGTGAGAGCGCCGGTTGATTCAAACGCATTTTGTGTTTTACAAGCTTTTTTGTTTGAGCCGCTCACTCGGAAACCTCCAACTGCAGAGGTCTTTTTTTTTAAAGAAACTGATTGAAAAGGTTTCAAAGATTCTAAATTTATGAAGTTTTTAAAAATATTAGAATCCAGACGGCCGTTATAACGGATCTAAAAAACAGAGTTTTTTTCTAGTATAAAGCTTCGAGTTTCTTAACCATGTGTTGGATTAGGCTGATTTACGAACTTGTCCAAGATATTAATAAAACGCACATTTTTAGAAAAAGTTTTTTGATCTGGCCTTATAAATGCGACCGTGAGAGTGCCGGTTGTTTCAAAAAAAATTTTTTTTTGCAAATTTTTTTGTTGGAGCCGCTCACTCAGCAACCTCTACTTGCAGAGGTCTATTTTTAAAACAAATTGATAAAAAAGCTTTTAAAGATTCTAAATTTGTTAAATTTTTTGAAATATTAGTATCCAAACGGCCGTTATAACGGTTTTAAAAAATCAATTTTTTTCAGAAAAAAGCCTCTAGTTTCTCAACCACTTGTTGGATTTTGTTGATTCACGAACTTGTCCAAGATATTATTAGAACACACAAGTACAGAAAATATTTTTGATCTACCTCAACAAATGCGACCGTGAGAGTGCCGGTCGTTTTCGTTATATCTCATATCGTTTATTTGTATATATATATATATATATATATATATCGTTTATATATATATATATATATATATATATATATATATATATATATATATATATATATATATATATATATATATATATATATATATATATATATATATATATATATATATATATATATATATATATATAAACTTCTTTTTTTTTGTTTTTTCGTCTCCGCTTATCATATATAGTCGTTTGGCACAAAAATTTTTCCGAAATTCCGAGATGAAGCCCATTGCAATAGGTAGATTTTTATATGAAATCTGCCTAAAACGTTGTATTCCACACGATGATAAAATTTCATTATCTTCTCGATGCTTATTAGCGTCTCGGCTAACGCCTCGACGCTAAAATCGCTCTCGAAGATAAAGCGCAATTTTAGCATCACTATTTTTTGATGAAATATTTAAAAATATTTTGACAATTTTAATTGGTGAATTTTTTTTGTGTGAAAGATAAAAACATTTTTTTTTTGTGATAGAAAAACATTTTTTTTTTGTGAATGAAACTTGTGATTGATTGAAATTATTGATTTTTTTCGATTTTTCGAACTTTTGAATTTCTATTGCATAGTCGATATTGTAATTATTTTGATATTTTTCTGTGAAAAATTTTGAATTGTTGAACTGAATTGTTTTATTTATTTATAATATTTTAATTAAATTTTATTAATGGGGAAAAATCAAAAACAAGGTGGAGAAAGTTTCTCCACCGATGAATTTTTCTCAAGGCTTCAATCCAGCTTTGTTAACATAGGACAGCGTCAACCAGGTACATCAATATCCAGCAGTAATGATCTCCAGTTACAGATCAGCTGAGACGAAAGAATGCAAAACTGAAACAAAAACGGGTCGTAAGTTTAGGCACGCAACCGGACACCAACGCTGTTTCAAACGTTGTTTTAGAGGAAACTGCAGAACCTGAAGCAAGTACATCAAAATGGCACTACAATGACGTCAAAGATTCGATTCCAGAGTTTGATGGTCAAGCTAACTACCGTGTGGAATGCTGACTGGATGACTTCGAGGCCACCACATCATTAATGTCCTGGAATAGTTTAGCAAAACTCATATACGTGAAGCGAGCATTAACCGGGTCGGCAAAACTTGCACTTAGATCACGGAAAGATCTGACGAGCTACGAAAATTTAAAAAAGTTTTCAAAAGAAGAATTTTCAGTTGCGCTTAACAGTGCGGAAGCACATGTGAGTCTATTGCCATGTCAACAAGGTTATAACGAGTCTATTAGTGATTAATTTTTTGCAATGCGAGAAATTGGAGCTTTAGGAGATGTAGATGAACAAAGAGTTATATCCTACACAATCAAAGGAATAAAAGACAGTTCATCCAATAAATCAATGCTATATGGAGCGTTAAATTTCAGTGAATTTAGAGCAAAGTTAATTACGTATGAGGGTTTTACGAGGGATATTGGTCAAGAGGCGAATAAACAACCATGGTCAAAGGGTGCAGCTACATGTTACAACTGCAGAAAATCTGGACACATAGGTAAAATGTGCAGACGGAGAAATGATGAACTCAGATGCTATAGATGCTACGAATATGGACATATAATCATAAATTGCCCAAATCCAAGCAAGTCAAGAAAAGATATTGGGATAATGAAACAATCACAGGAAGAAAAACTTACAAATGTGGCCCGAGGAGAACATATGAAGCACATCAACCACAAACAAGTAAGAATTAATGATTACACATTATTTACTCTTATAGATACAGGAAGTGACTTGACAATTCTTAGGGCAGATAAATATATACAAATGGGATCACCGCCTCTAGAAGAAAAAACATCCAAACTATTAGGGATTGGTGGTGGAAATATTACTACAATAAGATGTTTTACAGCCAAATTAATACTTGAAGAGAACCTCGAAGTCACAGCAACCATACACATCGTGCCAGTCGATAAAATAAGCTGGAGATGTATTATCGGGAATGATGTTGTACAAGGAATGAAAATAGAAATAAATGAAAATAACATAACAATTGAAAAAATTGTAAATCCTCTGTTTTCTCTACCTATTTTCCAAGAAGAAGTTGTAAGTTGGTTTGAATCCTATCGATCAAAAGTTGAGAGTATTATTGATGGCTACAAAACGAGCAATCCCAAGGTGTCCCCTATTAATATGAAAATAATTATAAGAAATGATTACCCAATATGGCAACCCCCTCAAAGATTATCAAGCACGGAAAAAAAAGAAGTGGATGAACAAATTATGCAGTGGACAGAACAGAAAATAATACAACCAAGTATTTCGGATTATGCATCACCAATTGTGCTTGTAAAAAAGAAGGACAATACAAAGCGTTTATGTCTTGACTACAGAAAATTAAACCGAGAAATTGTGATGGATAGGTATCCTTTGCCTCTAATTGAAGATCAAACAGATCAGCTGCGTAAATTATTATTTACAACTCTTGATTTAGAGAACGGGTTTTTCCACGTTCCCGTTGAAGAGAGTAGTAGAAAGTACGCGACTTTTGTTACACCAACTGGACACTTTGAATTTTTAAAAGTTCCATTTGGGTTATGTACATCACCAGCAATCTTTCAGAGGTATGTGCATTTTGTTTTTAAAGATTTAATGTCTAGAGAACATATTTTGGTATACATGGATGACATCACAATTCCATCAAAGAATGCAGAAGAAGGGTTACAAAAATTAGGTACCGAGGTACTACAAGTAGCCAGTGAATATGGCTTAAAATTCAAATGGAAAAATGCAGATTTTTGTGTAGTAAAATAGAATACTTGGGATATGATATATCAGAAGGCTTAGTACAATCATGTACAATTAAAACGAAGGCTGTTGGAACATTTGAAGAGCCCAAAAACGTCAAACAAGTTCAAAAATTTCTTGGACTAACGGGCTACTTCCGAAATTTTGTAGAAAATTACTCAGTTATCGCAAAACCGTTAACGAACTTACTGAGAAAAGACGTTGAATTCAAATTTGAAGTACCACAGAAAATGGCATTTGAGGAGTTAAAAAATATATTGATAACACAACCAGTTTTTTCTATTTTTAGACCATATGTAGAATCAGAGCTTCATACAGATGCGTCCAAGCATGGATTTGGAGCTATTCTGCTACAAAAAGGAGAGAAAGATGGTTTGTTTCATCCAGTTTACTACTTTAGTAAAAAGACTACGCCATGCCAAGAAAAATACAATTCGTACGAACTGGAAGTTTTAGTAATCGTACAATCGCTGAAAAGTTACGATTTACCTGTTAGATATGAGGTTTAAGATTGTCACCGATTGTGCTGCTTTCAAGTCAACCATGACGAAAAAAGATATTTCGCCACGAATAGCAGGATGGGCGTTACAATCGGATCGTGTCATATCTTCGAAAAAACATACCGTCGAAAATCGTTACATCGAAAAAAGCAATAAATTGAAAAATAAAACTCATACCGTCGAAAAATCACACAACCGAAAATCGCAACATCGAAAATCATATCACCGAAAATTCATTACGTCGAAAAGTCATAGCATCGAAAAATCACATCACCGAAAATCATATCATCGAAAATTTGATTCACAAAATCGAAAAATCATGCCATCGAAAATCGTAAAATCGAAAAAAAAATCATATCATCGAAATATCATTACATCGAAAATATTCGATGTAATGAATAAATCATTACATCGAAAAATCATATCATCGAAAAACAGGGTGTACTCTCCTCACAGATAAAACTTTTGTAAATTAAAATGTTAAATGTCAGCAGTATATGTTAATTGGGCAATTCGTTTGAAAATGTACATTTATTTGTGGATTTTTTTTTAAATCAAAATTTTGTATGAGTGGAACGAATGAAAAAATCTAAATTCTGAATTTTTTATTTATTGCTTTGAAATGCAGTTTTGCCGGCATACATTTTTAGTAATTTCTTTTGGTTCACATAGATAATATATTATGTGCTTTCATCTTTTGAACATCAAGTTTTAGGATTCCAAACAGATTTTTCTACGTTTTTTTTGAATAATAAATACTATGCCCTATAGTATTATATTATATTCACCCTGTATTCTTTAGAAAATGCGCATGTTTTATAGTTTTTTTTTGAAAATGCCAAAAACATTTGGTATGTTTAGCATTGACGAAATTTGTATTGGCGAAAGAAAGTGTGTGTCAAGTGTTTTTCAAAAAATAATGAAGTGTGTTAAAACACGAAATTGAGCATTTTTTGCTTAAAAAATCGATCATTCTAAGTGATTACGAGTAGTAACATTGAATGTGGAGAAAATTTGATGGTTGGCATTGGTATGTGGGACCAGAACCATTGAATAAATATATAAGGAAAAATAATTACGTGTGGCCACACGAATATTTTTTGAAGTTTGTAATTTGTATATCTGTGCGTTCTTCATCCATGACATTTGACATATTTCGTTTTGTATTTTAAAATAAAATGATAGCTTTTATCCGAAATTCTACTTAAAGATATTCAAATTAAACAAAATGTATTAAAATTAAACTTTAAATTAATATTTTACAAAACAATTATAAGTATTTATAAGTATAATGAAGCATTGCATTAAAATATGTACAAATAATCTTAAATACACTGAATTTTGATCATCGAATTTCATATCAATGATTAAAATATTTTGACTAATACTACGCATAAAAAGGGCTTAGAATGATGTTTTAACAAAAACATAAAGTATTTGCTTTACAAAAACTGTTATTTTCTAGTTTAATTTTATATTTTATTACCCTACATAAATGTAATTTTTCTTAATCCATCGTTGTCAAACCATATTTCAAACGCTATCACAGCCAAATATAAGGTGTTCTTAAAGTAATTCAATATGAATAAAATATGTGTTGTATGGACAATTAAAAATATTGGTATTTGGAAATATAAGGAAATATTTTATTCAAACATATTAGGCTTTTAAATTTATATGTAACATTTATTATTTCTTTTATTTATTTGAAAATATAAATATGCAAATTGTAAACAGTACCACCCAGCTAGAATACAAACTCTCTATCAAACTTCACTCAATACTAAAATTAGATGCTTCACTCAAAATGTCTAGTTACTCTTCCTTAGATATTTATTCAATGACCAGAACCTTGATTATTGTATTGTAAGTGTGTCAAAAACTACTGTCAAGTGTGTCAAAAGAATGATTTTCATTTATTTTTAACCCAATTTTTTGGAAAAAAATAAAATTAAGTATGTAATTATTTTTATGAGTTGAAATGTATTTGAACATGAAATTGGACATGTTTCTATCCAGTTTCAACTCCTCCCAACTTATAGGAACAATTGGGAAATATCAAGTTGTTGCAGATGAAATGTCGTTTTTAAAAAGATTGATTAATTTTTGGAAAATATTTAGAATTTTGAAAAAAGTTTAATTTTTGATTTTATTATAAGTTTTGAAATATTTTTAGAATTTTGAAAAAGTTTTATTTTGTTTTGATTTTTGCAATATCTTTAGAATTTTGAAAATAGTTTCAATTTTTGATTTTGTAATATTCTCTTGAATATGTTTGAACTTTTGAAGAAAATTGAAATTTATGATTTTATTATAATTTTTAGAATCTTAGAAAAAGTTTGAATGTTTGATTTTGTTATAATTTTTGCAATATGTTTGGAATTTTGAAAAAAGTTTCAATTTTTGATTTTGTAATAATTTTTGGATTGCTTAGAATTTTGAAAAAGTTTAAATTTTTGATTTTTTTAAATTTTTGGAATATTTTTAAATTTTGAAAAAAAATTTAAATTTTTGATTTTATGATAATTTTTAAAAATTTTAGGATTTTTGAAAAAAGTTTGAATTGTTTATTTGTAATATTCTCTTAAATATTTTTGGATTTTGAATAAAGTTGGAATTTTGGATTTTATTATAATATTTGGAATTTTTTTAAATCAATTCAATCGGAATTCCGGCAATGTTTCCTGTCTGAAAGACCTAAGTATTACATTCATGAGCCAAAAGTGAAATTTTTACCCCCACTTTTTTTTGTATTTCTCGACGTTTTAGGACCTACTGATTCTAAAAACGCAAAAAAAAAATGTATGTCTGTCTGCCGGTCGGCCGTCATTACCTACGAAATCTAGAAAACCGCTAGAGCGATTTCAAAAATTTTGGTTCCTACAAATAGGTATACTCTATGGACAGGTGCGAAAGGACGCTGTGTTTGATAACTGTAATGGAAGTGTGTCAAAAAATCATTAAGTGTGTCAAAAATAGCAGATTTTCATATTTTGGCTTAAAAAACATTCGTTTTAAGTGATTACGAGTAGAAACATTGAATTTGGAGAAATCTTGACTGTAGAGATTGGTATGTGAGATCAAAAACTAGATTATTGCATTAGAATTTTGCCAAAAAAATGTTGTCAAGTGTGTCAAAAGAAAAATTTTTATTTACTTTTTTACCCAATTTTTTGGAAAAAAATAAAATTAATTATTTGTATGACAGAGAATATTATTATTACAGAGAATTATGGTATCATAAGTTTGTCAAAATAATGTTGTCAAATGTGTCAAAAAAAGATTTTGCTTCGGTCTGAAAGACCTAAGTATAACATACATGAGCTCAAAGTGAAATTCTTACCCCAATTTTTTGGCATTTCTCGACGTTTTAGGTCCGGTTTTAGGACTGATTCTAAAAGAGCAAAAATAGTGTATGTATGTCTGCCGGCCGGCCGTCACAACCTACGAAATCTAGAAAACAGCTGGACGGATTTCAAAAATTTTCTAAAAATAGGTTTACTCAATGGAAAGAGCCGAAAGGACGATATGTTCGATAACTGTACCGGAAGTGTGTCAAAAAATCGTCAAGTGTGTCAAAATAAGGAAATTTGCATATTTTTTGCTTAAAAACTTTCATTTTAAGTGATTGCGAGTAGGAATATTGAACTTGGAGAAATTTTGATGGTCGGGATTGGTATGTGAGGGTAGCGAAAATCCGAAATTCTACGTCCACGCCGTGCTACCTGGGTAACGCTAACAGAATTAGGTTGGTGTAGTTGAGAGGGGCAGAGAGTAGAGA
>OY856186.1:378031477-378064722 GCA_963693315.1 Diogma glabrata | reverse complement strand
GGGCGGCTTGGAGCGGGCGTCTGTCTTGGATCAAGCGGCTCGCTATGTAAATGTGTAGAAAGCGTCTGTTCTCCATGTTAGGGGCGGCTTGCAGCGGGCGTCTGTCTTGGATCAAGCGGCTCGCTATACAAACGTGTAAAAGGTTGTTTCTGGTGACCTTAAGATGCAGAACGAACCCATTCACGAAAATTTGGGTTGGGCGAAGGGCTAACACCCCATTTCCGTAAAAAAATTATTGTCATAAATTCTGTACACAGGCCTCGGAATATCTCGGATTTAATATTGGAACGACCTCGGAAACTGTACCCGGACTACGATTTAAAAATGGGAACCTGGAACGTGCTAAGCCTCAGAAGACCAGGAGATCTCCTAAAACTAACACAACAAGTCGAGAGCTACACACTGGATATAGTGGCATTACAAGAACTAAGATGGTCAGGGAGTGGAATCCATGAAACAGCGAAAGGATACACTCTTTTATTATTGCGGTCATCAAAAACGGAGGAGAATTTGGAGTTGGCTTTCTTATACACCGTCGCGTGAATCAGCATGTTATCGACTTCTGCCCAATTAATATGCGGTTATGCACACTGAGAATCCGCACGCAAAAATTCGATGTAACGATCGTCAATGTTCATAGCACCTACTGAAGATAAAGCAGATGATATTAAAGACCTGTTTTTCCTAGAACTCGAAGAAGTCATCAATAACATCCCGCGGCACGATATAAAAATCGTGGTAGGTGACTTTAATGCTCAAATTGGTAGGATTGCAGAACTTAAAACATATATCGGCCCCAACAGCTTGCATCATACCAGCAACAATAACGGTTTTCGCGCAGCCGAGCTGGCTATGATGTATGATCTAGTAATATCCAGCACTTTCTTCCCTCACAAGAGAATTCACAAAGCAACGTGGAAATCAAATGACGGAAGAACGGAAAATCAAATCGATCACGTCATGATCTCTAAGAGACACTCTACAAGTGTAACTGACGTTCGATCATACAGAGGTGCTGATATGGACACCGATCATATGCTTGTCATCTTTAAGTACAAGTGCAAATTATCATCTACATTTAACAGACAAGCAAAAAAGACCGTGCGCTGGAATGTCGAAGCATTTAAACATCCGGAAACGCTGAATAGATATCAGGAAATAATAACACAAAACATAGAAGAGCATGACATCTCTTCTGAGATGCCATTAAACATACAAGAAGAATGGCAAACGCTTCAATCAACCATTATAGCCGCAGCACAAACTACAATCGGAAAACGACCACCGAAATCACACAACGAATGGTTTGACGACGAATGCCGCCAATCCGTTGAAAATAAACAAAAACTGCGAGAAAAATGGTTAACAAGGAACACCCGAAGCTCCCAAGCTGATTATCTAAGCGCCAGAAAAGCCTCAGCAAAACTTCTACGTAAAAAGAAACGCGAACACATGAAGAGCTGCATCGAAAACATCGACCAACATGCGGCCAACGGAAATTCGAAAGAGTGCTTTGCCAATGCACGGCATCTGACAAAAGATTTCCACCCAAGATCTACAGCCATCAAAAATGAAAACAATGAACTTACAACAAGTGAACGCGATGTGCTGGCAGTGTGGCGATCCCACTTTCAAGACCTACTGAATAGAACGAATGAAGTTCATCCTATTCGAGCAATTGCTCCGTCAAATGAGGAGATTTTTGTCCCTTACCCAGCTATAGAAGAAGTGGAAGGTGCCATTAAAAAACTGAAAAATGGCAAATCACCAGGTTTCGATGGTATTCCCGCAGAACTTTTGAAAAATGGAGGAGCAGCTCTGGTCTCACGTATATATGATCTGATTCTTGCAATCTGGGACCAAGAAGAACTACCTGCTGAATGGAAAACAGCTCTCATTGTTCCGCTGCATAAGAAAGGTGACCGTCTAAAGTGTGCGAATTATCGTGGCATCGCACTGTTGAACACGGCATATAAAATACTAGCTAATGTCGTACTTGCTCGACTCATCCCGTTCGCCGAATCTATCATCGGTGACTATCAGTGTGGTTTTCGTCCCAACCGTTCAACCACAGATCAATGTTTTACCTTAAGGATGATTCTAGAATAATGTTGGGAGTACAACATCAGCATTCACCAGCTATACGTTGATTTCAAGCAAGCATATGATAGTATCATCCGCGACAACCTTTGGTCCGCACTCATATGCCTTGGCATCCCAGAGAAACTTGTTTCTCTGTGCAAACTCACAACATCGGGATCAAATTGTAGAATAGTAATCGAAGGGTCGGTTTCTGATCCTTTCGATATAACATCAGGTGTTCGACAAGGTGATGCACTTGCGCCCGTACTGTTTAATTTGGCGCTGGAGTACGCGATAAGAAAAGGCCGAATTGAGACACAAAACTGCATATATAACAAATCTAGTCAAATTCTTGGCTACGCAGATGATATTGTGCTTCTCGGTCGTAGAACAAGCGATATTAAGGATAGTCTCTCTCAGCTTGAAAGAAATGCTAAACGACTTGGATTATGCATCAACACCGGCAAAACCAAAGTGTTAACAACATCTAAGAACATACCTCCCGGAAATCTGGATACTGGCGACTATGAAGTGGAACGCGTGGAAAACTTCAAATACCTCGGGTCTGTAATAACATCGTCAAATGACATGCAGGCAGATATCAAAGCCCGTGTCTCTGCCGCATACAGAGTTTTCTACGCATACTCAAAACTTCTGCGATCAAAATATCTTTCGCGGTCGTGTAAACTCACACTTTACAAAGCATTAATTCGACCTGTGCTTACATTTGGAAGTGAAAGCTGGACACTTCCTCCGATTGTAGAATTTTATCAACTTTCGAGAGGAAGGTCATACGACAATTTATGGTCCATGTAAAGTTGCTGAAAATCAGTATAGAATCTGAATGAATCACGAAATCAGACAGTTTCTTGGAGGCTGTGATTTAATCGGATTCATTAAATCCAACCGGATTAGATGGTTTGGTCATGTAGAAAGGGCTCCATTGGATAGAATGATAAAAAAAGCGTCCCAACAACAACCAGCTGGTGTTCGTCGAAGAGGAAGACCTAGACAACGCTGGCGTGATGACATCATCCAAGACCTTCGTGATATAGGATGTCGAAACTGGGGTCAACTGGTCATGGAACGAGATAATTGGAAGCTGATTGCACAGACGGCAAAATCCCTCCATGGGATGTAAACGCCAGAGGGAGAGAGAGAGAGATTGGTATGTGAGACCAAAATCTAGATTCTTGCATTATAGGTTAGTCAAAAAAATGTTGTCAAGTGTGTCAAAAGAAATATTTTTATTTATTTTTTACCCAATTTTTGGAGAAAAATAAAATTAATTACTTGTTTGAAATGAAATTTTACTATTATTATTGAGAATTGTTGCATCATAAGTTTGTCAAGAAAATGTTGTCAAGTGTGTCAAGTGTGTCAAAAGAAAGATTTTTATTTATATTTTTATCCAATTTTTGGAAAAAAATAAAATTAATTATTTGTTTGACATGAAATTTTATTAATATTTTTGAGCATTATGGCATTATAAGTTTATCAAAAAAATATTGTCAAGTGTGTCAAAAAAATGATTTCATGTATTTTTTTAGATAATATTTTGGAAAAATAAATTTAGGTTTTTGTTTACGTAAATATAATTGAACATGGAAATTTTTGAATTTGTTATAGTTTTGGAAAATTTTGAAAAAAGTTTCAATTTTTGATTTTGTAAGAATTATTGGAATATTTTTAGAACTTTGAAAGATTTTAAATTTTTGATTTTATTATAATTTTTTTAATTTTGGAAAAAGTTTCAATTTTGGATATTGTTATAATTTTTACAATATTTTTAGAATTTTGGAAAAAATTTGAATTTTTTTATTTTTTAAGAATTTTTGGAATATTAAAAGAATTTAGAAAAAGTTGAAATTTTTGATTTTATTCTAATTTTTGGAATATTTTTAGAATTTTGAAAAAAAAAATAAAATTTTTGAATTTTATATATATTTTTAGAATTTTGAAAAAAGTTTCAATTTTTGATTTTGTAAGAATTTTTGGAATATTTTTAGAATTTTGAAAAAAGTTTCAATTATTGCAATATTTTTTGCAATACTTTTAGAATTGGAAAAATGTTTTAATTTTTGATTTTGTTAATAATTTTGTCCTCGTATAAAGCTTTTGGTGAAAACTATATAAAAGCCTTAACACAAACACAATCCTTACTGTTTTATTATTCCTTCGGTCTGAAAGACCTAAGTATTACATTCATGAGCTCAAAGTGAAATTCTTACCCCCACTTTTTTGGCATTTCTGGACGTTTTAGGACCTACTGATTCTAAAAAAGCAAAAAAAAAAAAAATGTGTGTCTGTCTGCCGGCCGTCCGGCCGGCCGTCCGTCACAACCGACGAAATCTAGAAAACCGTTGAACGGATTTCAAAATTTTTTTTTTCTAAAAATAGGTTTACTCAATGGGAAGAGCCGAAAGGACGATGTGTTTGATAACTGTACCGGAAGTGTGTCAAAAAAATCGTCAAGTGTGTCAAAACAAGGAAATTTGCATATTTTTTGGTTAAAAAACGTTCATTTTAAGTGATTACGAGTAGAAACATTGAATTTGGAGAAATCTTGATGGTCGGGATTGGTATGTGAGACCAAAATCTAGATTATTGCATTATAAGTTTGTCAAAAAAATGTTGTCAAGTGAGTCAAAAGAAAGATTTTTTTGATTATTTTATTTTCTGGGAAAAAATTAAATTAAAATTTTGTTTGAAATGAAATTTTTTTTTATTATTATTGAGAACTATGGCATTATAAGTTTGTCAAAAAATGTTGTCAAGTGTGTCAAAAGAAAGATTTTTATTTATTTTTTTACCTAATTTTGTGGAAAAAAAATAAAATTATTGTTTGTTTGAAATGAGTTTTATTATTATTATTGAGAATTATGGCATTATAAGTTTGTCAAATAAATGTTGTCAAGTGTGTCAAAAGAGAGATTTTTTTCTATTTTTACCCAATTTTTAGGAAAAAATAAAATTGTTTGAAATGAAATTTTATTATTATTATTGAGAATTATGGCATTATAAGTTTGTCAAAAAATAATGTCAAGTGTGTCAAAAAATAATTTCATTTATTTTTTAGCCAATTTTTTGGGAAAAAAATGTAGCTGTTTTTATGACGTAAATATAATTGAAAATGAAATTGGACATGGACATTTTTGAATTTGTTATAGTTTTTGAAATATTTTTGGAATTTTGAAAAAGTTTGTATTTTTGATTTTGTAATAATTTTTGCATTATTTTTAGAATTTCTGAAAAAGTTTTAATTTTTGATTTCGTAAGAATTTTTGGAATATTTTAAGAATTTTGGAAAATTTTTAATTTTTGATTTTATTATAATTTTTGGAATTTTGAAAAAATTTTCAACTTTTGATTTTGTAATAATTTTTGCAATATTTTTAGAATTTTGGAAAAAGTTTGCATTTTTAAGAATTTTTGGATTATGATAAAATAATATATATGACTATAAAATTATGATTATGATAAAATAATATATATAATTCAGATCTTCTATTTCCAAGTGAACCTGGATCATTTGCCAAAGTTTCATCAAGATCCTATGCAGAAAGGTCTTGACTATATTGCAATTTTATACTGATGCGTACGAGGAGCTGACCTATAATCCCCCATCCGCCAATCAGCTGATCACTTTTTTCCAATTGTTATGGTGTAAACATGCATCATACAAATTTTGAAGCAGCATCAAATTACTTTTGGAATAAGTTTTTTTTACCAGTTTAAACCTCCCCTACCCTCCCCTACCCCGCAAGTCTGACGGCTGACTCTTATTTTCCACATCACAAATAATTAATTTATCTATAAAAATTAGATTCAATCGGCATCAAATCACTAACCAAAATGCAACGCTGCTTCCCGGTCTATTCCATGTAGGACAAGGGATATGAATGATGAAATTCGCAAATTGTTGTTAGTTGTCCTTATATAATTTGTTGACTACCAAGTAAATCAACCGCACGGATCTCTTCTTTCAAACTGAGTACCAAGAGCCTTTAACCCTCGAATCACTTCATCGCATGTGTTTGTAAGACCTCGTAATGCTGCAGCTGATGGATTCCTAATATGAGGCTGTCCCACAAAGGTTTGAATGAATGCGTTAACAATGTGCTTCCTCTTATCGTATCTCTTGCATGATATCTGAAAGGCTTCAAAATAATTAGCTTCAAAAATCGCCATATGCTTTAATAAGTTGCTTGCTTCACCCTTTAAACAACCCTCCAAGTATTGGAATTTTTGTACCGCAAAAAGTGTATTATTCTCGTGAATAAGTTTGGTGAACAAGTAAAATGACTGACAATCCTTGTAGTCAGCTTCCAAAACTGGTATTTTTATAAATGCAGTTTTATTTCAGATGATACGTAAGATTATATGATAATACCATAGCAACTACAATTTGTTATTCTTTTTACACTAGAGGAAAAACACCCATCTTCACATGGTATTAAGCTTGCATGAAAATAGACTTTTCGTCTGCTATCATAGAAAAATTGATATTTTTGTATTTATTATCAGATTTTAAAAGTTTTTATTTACATCGAAGAAAATTTTTAAAATATACAGTTTCAGTTTAAAAAAATACTGGAATTGAAACAGAGAAAACATTTTCATCAATTATTCGAAATGGATGGATTCGATGGATTAGACCGTCCAAAATCCTTTTGCTCAAAACCTTGAGGTCCATTTTCAAAAGTTTTACTCCTTAATATTCCATCAGGTCCTTGATATAAAACATGCAACTAATGAACAGCAAAAAACATATTATTCACAAATTTGTATTTGTAAATCAATTAAAAAACTCACGCCAGCTTTCTCATCTGTTCCTGCTGCCTCATCTGTTCCTGCTACTAATGCAATGACAATAGTCACGCATAATACCTATATTTAAAAAAACACTGAAATTAATTTTATCTAAAATTTGACAAACATTATTTCACAATCAATATCTTACGATTAAAAATTTCATTTTTGGATATATGTTTATAATTTAAAGATAATTTGCAAACTGATAATTTTTCAAACCTAACTCAGCTATTTAAAGATTATCAAATCATTAACAGTGAACGTAAATTTGTCGTTGAATGAATTAAGATACATAAATTTCATGGTCAATTGGTTAGTAAAAAAAAAATTTGCATTTCCATTCATAAAAAAGATGATTGGTCTATTCTTTTAATAGCATATTCGTAAATCTTTTTATCTTTTAACAATTGCAACGTTCTCGAAGATCTTGTCAATTTCTTTCTAAAAATAGGTAGAGACGGGTTCGATAACTTTAGTTGTTTTAAATTTAGAATTTAGTTGTTTTTATGACGTAAATGTAATTGAGCATGAAATTGGACATGGAAATTTTTGAATTTGTTTTAGTTTTTGAAATATTTGAAAAAAGTTTGTATTTTTGATTTTGTAATAATTTTTGCAATATTTTTAGAACAAAAGTTTGAATTTTTGGAATATTATTGGAATTTAGAAAAAGTTTAAATATTTGATTTGATTCTATTCTTGGAATATTTTTGGAATTTTGAAAAAAGTTTCAATTTTAATTTTGTTTTATTTTTTGCTATATTTTTAGAATTTTTGAAAAAAAATTTAATCTTTGATTTTGTAATAATTTTTGGAATATTTTTAGAATTTTGAAAAATGTTTGATTTTTTTTGATTTTACAATATTTTTGGAATTTTGAAAGAAATATGAATTTGTGATATTTTAATATTTTCTCAAAACGGTGTATGGAGATGTTTTTGAGTATTTTGCTGAGTGTATCAGCTTTTCACTAAATTATGTTAATATATGATCTGTTATAATTTTTTGGCAACGTATTGATGTTTCGGGTTAGTTTTGTAATAAATTTCTAAACAGAGATAAAAAATAGTTGTACTTTAACAAAGAGTTATGTTTGATATACATCGCTGCCCAAAACTAGAAATGTCCTCATAAATTGCCGAAAACTATATACAAATCCTTAACCCAGACTGAAGTCTTGATATCTCATAGCTTGAGATTTCAGCCTCTCCATATATTGCTATTGCATAGGAAACATTGAGAACATTTAATACTTCATTAGTATCATCATGATAATCTTCTTCATCTCGAAAATTAGACATAAAAAATTAAAATTAAAAAATTTATTTATGGTACTTAAACTATTCCTGGAAGATCTATATATAGCTGACTACTCCCTTTTTTGATATAAATTGATGTGTTGAATGATGATTTCACACATTTTTCAATAAGTTAGTTTCACTATTAGTTATTCAATATTAATGCAAGAGTTCTGCAACAGCATTTCATGTTGTTTTGGAGATTTTTTTTCGATGGTTTTGTGGCTATTCTGTTTTTTTACTTTTTGTTGGTGTTTTCTTTTTGCATTTTTTCTATTTTCTGTTGGTGACTGTTGTACCATTTTTGAAGTGAAAACTTTTGCGATTTTGTATGCACACATATTAAAAGAGAGGAAGGTAAATTGTAATCATTTGCTATTTTCTTATTTCTTATTCTCATGTTCTTGATTTGTAATATGTTTGTTTTTTATTGAATTTGATTTTCATTTTTCGGTTTATGTGTGTGAAAGTGTGGTATAGTAAGTAAAGATTTTGTTGTATTTTTAAGCAAAATAAAAAAAAAATTGTTTTGTCTTGTTTGATTTGTGTGTTTTTCTTTATACATTTTGATTAAAGAAAAATAGATAGTGCGATAAACCTAAGTGTTGTTGAAATTAATGATAATCTTAGATTATAAAATACACAGGATAAGTAATATTTTTTTAAGTTGAAGTTTCTTTTATTAACATAGTCGAAGTTTCTTTTATTAATATAGTGTGCGGATTTAACGTGATAGTATTTGCATTGAAAAAACACAGTAGCTTAGAAATTTAAATATCATCGAGGTTAACCGTTGCTTGACTAAATATGCTTACAAAATAACAGACTTATGTAGATATTTTGTATTTAGCATTTTTATCAATCGGAAAATGACAAAACTTATTCAATTTTATATCATTTTTCTCAAAAGTATTTTGATTAAAATAAAATTGATAACAATAAAACAGAAAATTTGATCCTTACTAAAATTGTATCATCTACGCCTTTGTTTTGTTTTCATTTAGAATAAGTTTAAAGTGAAATGGATATTATTTGACGATTAACTGTTTTTGGTTTTGTTTTTATTTAGAATGAAATTAATATAAAATATATATTGTTTGGCAGTTATTTCTTTCTGGCAATAGAAGTATAAAATTATATTTTTTCTCTCTAAAAGGAAAGAGACAACCATGCCGCATGTGACCCTGTATTTTTGTGCTTATTTTTACAGGAGCCTTTTCTTTTGTGTAAATTATTTTTAATACGAAATTTGAATTTAAAAAACAGTTTCAATTTTTTTTTATAGTTTTATAGTGTACATACACAAAATACATATATAAAATATTGCTTATCCTGTTTTTTTTATAATCTAAGATGATAATATAATAAATATTATAAATAATTTTACTCTCGTTCTCTGGATTTGTATTTTGTTTTTTTTCTATTTTTATTAAGTTTGATGTTTTTCAGTGGGGAATTGTGTAAGTAAAGATTTTGTTGTATTTAGTTAGACTATAAAAACACAGCTATTTAACAAATTTAGGTTTTCACTTCTGTCAGTAGTTCTCAAGACTACATTTTTTAAAATTTAATTTATTGATACTTTTTGATGTACGATTTCCTATGATATGGCACTATCCATTTTTGAAAAGCACAATTTGGAATAAGTATTTAAGGAGTACAAATGTACAAATATTTTTCAAAAAAGGTGGAATTCCTCTTCCTTAAACGATCATAACTTTTAAAACAATTAGTAAAGTTATCCCTATATCCTCATTCCTTTCATTTTCCTCATCTCCTTCCTTTATAGTTGACATGGTATCTTTGGATATTCAAAGAGTCTAAATAATGAATATTTCATATTTATATTTAGTGTGCTAAACATGTCTAACTAATTAATACGATGAACCAAGGGCGTAATCTTCCTTTCAGCCTGAGTGTATGTAGAACGTTTTACGCTCAACTGCACAACTTTGTTGTAGTATAAATCAATTTTTGAATTTTTTAAACTCGCTAGACATTTTGAAAATTATGCTAAACATGCCATGATTTTCTCTATAAACTTCATACAATAATTTATTTTACGCACAAACGAATCGTAAATAGTAGTTTAATCAATGAGTGAATAATGAAGTAGTTTATTCTCAAGCAAAAGTTTAAAATTTGAGCGAGGCACGAGCGAGAATTTTAATTTGCGAGAGAATAAAATTCATTATTCACGAATCGATTACAATACTTTATTCTCTGACAAAGATTTTATTATAAAAAAGAATTGTGTATTATAAAAAATAAAAACATTTTCTTCAATTAAAACAATAAATCTTTATTGTTTTAATTGATAAATCAAATTTCTTAATAAAAAAACTCTGATGATAAAAAAACGCCCTTCTCATACAATCAACCAAGTTCAACTAAACGAAATAAGAGAATTTAAATTAAAATTTGATTTTTGAACAAAACTTATCAAAGCAATTGTGATTATAATTTGAAAATAATTTTAATGAAATCAAAACAATTTGACCAATTGGAATCATACCAATTGAATAAAATTTTCATTAGACAAAAGGTTAAGTTCATTAGGCTATAGGTTTGAAAACAATACAATAATACATACTATTATTATCGAAAAAACATACAAATAAAGCTGATATAATTAAATGGAAGAGAATAAACACATTTTACATCCTAGTTATCGTGATTGAAAGTTGAACTTAACGTCTGTAAAATAAAAGCCCGTTGCTATATAAAACATTAATGTATTTTTCTACTTTGCCGCCCGTTAAATAATCGCTCGGAAAATAATCATAAAATTCGAACAAACAAATAAATTATTGTATGAAGTTTATAGAGAAAATCATGGCATGTTTAGTATAATTTTCAAAATGTCTAGCGAGTTTAAAAATTTTAAAAATTGGTTTATACTACAATTATGTTGTGCAGTTGTGCGTAAAACGTTGTACACACACTCCGGCTGAAAGGAAGATTACGCCCTTGGTTCAATAAAAGCCCACGCTTCGCGTCGTGCTTAAATATGAACCGCAGGCGTAATCTTCTACTTCCAGTCCTCGATATGTAAATAACTATGTTTGTTCTAATTTTATGAATATTTTACGGGTGATTATTTTACGGGCGGTAGAGTAGAAAAATATATTAATATTTTATTTGCACCCACATTAAGTTCAAAATAGCTTACGTCCGTGCGTCATATACTATTTTTTATTCGCCGCTAGCAAAATATTTTTAAAAAATGGCTTATTCTAAATAAAGTTATAATTTTGCATAAATTTTGAAATTATAAGATGTTGAACAAGTGACCTTTGACAAAATATTTGTTATTTTTTCAAAATAATTGTATTATGAGATTGTATTATTATTGAATTGGATTGTGAGATTTTGAATTTAAAGGTAGCTTTGATAAAAATTTCTATTTCTATAGAGTTTAAACAAAAACAAACGTTTTTTACTTTTTTGGGCGTAACTATGACAACAAAATATATGGTTAAATAGTGACACTTCACGGCTGCAAATCACAGTAATAAAGTACCACTTTAATATGTAGGCGAATAAAAATAATATTATTTAAAGTTGAACCTAATAGAATTGACATGCATGATTATCTAAACAATATCGCTTTTATTCACACCCTTAGGTCTCTCTTACCGGTAAGTATGCCTGCATGATCGGTAAGTAATTACTCACTGACCTGTGGTTTGTAAACAAAACTTACTATGTTTATTTACGAATCAGTAAACATGCAAAATCGCCTGATCGTGCTAAAAACAAATATTATTGCTAAGAGTTTGTTGTTTATACTTTGCATAAAGCTTTTATTTAGAAGCTATTTATAAGCTAATAAGAAAGAAAATTACGTATATGTCGATAAAAGAACCAAAACAAGAATATGCAGTTTTTATTGTTATGATTTAACTTTTAATGTATCATACATATTTATTTATCTTAGATCCGGGTATATTTTATTAAATGCAAAGATATTGTTGTTTTTAGGTAGATTTCATATAAAAATCTAATTGCAATGTGCCTCATCTTGGAATTTCGAAAAAATTTTGGTGCCAAACGACTATATATGATAAAATAATATATATGACTATAAAGTATATATATATATATATATATATATATATATATATATATATATATATATATATATATATATATATATATATATATATATATATATATATATATATATATATATATATATATATATATATATATATATGTGTATATCACAATCCAATTCAATAATAATACAATCTCATAATACAATTATTTTGAAAAAATAACAAATATTTTGTCAAAGGTCACTTGTTCAACATATTATAATTTCAAAATTTATGCAAAATTATAACTTTATTTAGAATAAGCCATTTTTTAAAAATATTTTGCTAGCGGCGAATAAAAAATAGTATATGACGCACGGACGTAAGCTATTTTGAACTTAATGTGGGTGCAAATAAAATATTAATATATTTTTCTACTCTACCGCCCGTAAAATAATCACCCGTAAAATATTCATAAAATTAGAACAAACATAGTTATTTACATATCGAGGACTGGAAGTAGATTACGCCTGCGGTTCATATTTAAGCACGACGCGAAGCGTGGGCTTTTATTGAACCAAGGGCGTAATCTTCCTTTCAGCCGGAGTGTGTGTACAACGTTTTACGCACAACTGCACAACATAATTGTAGTATAAACCAATTTTTAAAATTTTTAAACTCGCTAGACATTTTGAAAATTATACTAAACATGCCATGATTTTCTCTATAAACTTCATACAATAATTTATTTGTTTGTTCGAATTTTATGATTATTTTCCGAGCGATTATTTAACGGGCGGCAAAGTAGAAAAATACATTAATGTTTTATATAGCAACGGGCTTTTATTTTACAGACGTTAAGTTCAACTTTCAATCACGATAACTAGGATGTAAAATGTGTTTATTCTCTTCCATTTAATTATATCAGCTTTATTTGTATGTTTTTTTCGATAATAATAGTATGTATTATTGTATTGTTTTCAAACCTATAGCCTAATGAACTTAGCCTATTGTCTAATGAAAATTTTATTCAATTGGTATGATTCCAATTGGTCAAATTGTTTTGATTTCATTAAAATTATTTTCAAATTATAATCACAATTGCTTTGATAAGTTTTGTTCAAAAATCAAATTTTAATTTAAATTCTCTTATTTCGTTTAGTTGAACTTGGTTGATTGTATGAGAAGGGCGTTTTTTTATCATCAGAGTTTTTTTATTAAGAAATTTGATTTATCAATTAAAACAATAAAGATTTATTGTTTTAATTGAAGAAAATGTTTTTATTTTTTATAATACACAATTCTTTTTTATAATAAAATCTTTGTCAGAGAATAAAGTATTGTAATCGATTCGTGAATAATGAATTTTATTCTCTCGCAAATTAAAATTCTCGCTCGTGCCTCGCTCAAATTTTAAACTTTTGCTTGAGAATAAACTACTTCATTATTCACTCATTGATTAAACTACTATTTACGATTCGTTTGTGCGTAAAATAAATTATTGTATGAAGTTTATAGAGAAAATCATGGCATGTTTAGCATAATTTTCAAAATGTCTAGCGAGTTTAAGAAATTCAAAAATTGATTTATACTACAACAAAGTTGTGCAGTTGAGCGTAAAACGTTCTACATACACTCAGGCTGAAAGGAAGATTACGCCCTTGGTTCATCGTATTAATTAGTTAGACATGTTTAGCACACTAAATATAAATATGAAATATTCATTATTTAGACTCTTTGAATATCCAAAGATACCATGTCAACTATAAAGGAAGGAGATGAGGAAAATGAAAGGAATGAGGATATAGGGATAACTTTACTAATTGTTTTAAAAGTTATGATCGTTTAAGGAAGAGGAATTCCACCTTTTTTGAAAAATATTTGTACATTTGTACTCCTTAAATACTTATTCCAAATTGTGCTTTTCAAAAATGGATAGTGCCATATCATAGGAAATCGTACATCAAAAAGTATCAATAAATTAAATTTTAAAAAATGTAGTCTTGAGAACTACTGACAGAAGTGAAAACATAAATTTGTTAAATAGCTGTGTTTTTATAGTCTAACTAAATACAACAAAATCTTTACTTACACAATTCCCCACTGAAAAACATCAAACTTAATAAAAATAGAAAAAAAACAAAATACAAATCCAGAGAACGAGAGTAAAATTATTTATAATATATTATATTATCATCTTAGATTATAAAAAAAACAGGATAAGCAATATTTTATATATGTATTTTGTGTATGTACACTATAAAACTATAAAAAAAAATTGAAACTGTTTTTTAAATTCAAATTTCGTATTAAAAATAATTTACACAAAAGAAAAGGCTCCTGTAAAAATAAGCACAAAAATACAGGGTCACATGCGGCATGGTTGTCTCTTTCCTTTTAGAGAGAAAAAATATAATTTTATACTTCTATTGCCAGAAAGAAATAACTGCCAAACAATATATATTTTATATTAATTTCATTCTAAATAAAAACAAAACCAAAAACAGTTAATCGTCAAATAATATCCATTTCACTTTAAACTTATTCTAAATGAAAACAAAACAAAGGCGTAGATGATACAATTTTAGTAAGGATCAAATTTTCTGTTTTATTGTTATCAATTTTATTTTAATCAAAATACTTTTGAGAAAAATGATATAAAATTGAATAAGTTTTGTCATTTTCCGATTGATAAAAATGCTAAATACAAAATATCTACATAAGTCTGTTATTTTGTAAGCATATTTAGTCAAGCAACGGTTAACCTCGATGATATTTAAATTTCTAAGCTACTGTGTTTTTTCAATGCAAATACTATCACGTTAAATCCGCACACTATATTAATAAAAGAAACTTCGACTATGTTAATAAAAGAAACTTCAACTTAAAAAAATATTACTTATCCTGTGTATTTTATAATCTAAGATTATCATTAATTTCAACAACACTTAGGTTTATCGCACTATCTATTTTTCTTTAATCAAAATGTATAAAGAAAAACACACAAATCAAACAAGACAAAACAATTTTTTTTTTATTTTGCTTAAAAATACAACAAAATCTTTACTTACTATACTACACTTTCACACACATAAACCGAAAAATGAAAATCAAATTCAATAAAAAACAAACATATTACAAATCAAGAACATGAGAATAAGAAATAAGAAAATAGCAAATGATTACAATTTACCTTCCCCTCTTTTAATATGTGTGCATACAAAATCGCAAAAGTTTTCACTTCAAAAATGGTACAACAATCACCAACAGAAAATAGAAAAAATGCAAAAAGAAAACACCAACAAAAAGTAAAACAACAGAATAGCCACTAAACCATCGAAAAAAATCTCCAAAACAACATGAAATGCTGTTGCAGAACTCTTGCATAAATATTGAATAACTAATAGTGAAACTAACTTATTGGAAAATGTGTGAAATCATCATTCAACACATCAATTTATATCAAAAAAGGGAGTAATCAGCTATATATAGATCTTCCAGGAATAGTTTAAGTACCATAAATAAATTTTTTAATTTTAATTTTTTATGTCTAATTTTCGAGATGAAGAAGATTATCATGATGATACTAATGAAGTATTAAATGTTCTCAATGTTTCCCATGCAATACCAATATATGGAGAGGCTGAAATCTCAAGCTATGAGATATCAAGACTTCAGTCTGGGTTAAGGATTTGTATATAGTTTTCGGCAAAAACTTTTATGAGGACATTTCTAGTTTTGGGCAGCGATGTATATCAAACATAACTCTTTGTTAAAGTACAACTATTTTTTATCTCTGTTTAGAAATTTATTACAAAACTAACCCGAAACATCAATACGTTGCTAACCCGAAACATCAATACGTAATTATAACAGATCATATATTAACATAATTTAGTGAAAAGATGATACACTCAGCAAAATACTCAAAAACATCTCCATATACCGTTTTGAGAAAATATTAAAATATCACAAATTCATATTTCTTTCAAAATTCCAAAAATATTGTAAAATCAAAAAAAATCAAACATTTTTCAAAATTCTAAAAATATTCCAAAAATTATTACAAAATCAAAGATTAAATTTTTTTTTAAAAATTCTAAAAATATAGCAAAAAATAAAACAAAATTAAAATTGAAACTTTTTTCAAAATTCCAAAAATATTCCAAGAATAGAATCAAATCAAATATTTAAACTTTTTCTAAATTCCAATAATATTCCAAAAATTCAAACTTTTGTTCTAAAAATATTGCAAAAATTTGCTAAAAACAAAATCAAAAATACAAACTTTTTTCAAATATTTCAAAAACTAAAACAAATTCAAAAATTTCCATGTCCAATTTCATGCTCAATTACATTTACGTCATAAAAACAACTAAATTCTAAATTTAAAACAACTAAAGTTATCGAACCCGTCTCTACCTATTTTTAGAAAGAAATTGACAAGATCTTCGAGAACGTTGCAATTGTTAAAAGATAAAAAGATTTACGAATATGCTATTAAAAGAATAGACCAATCATGTTTTTTATGAATGGAAATGCAAATTTTTTTTTTACTAACCAACTGACCATGAAATTTATGTATCTCAATTCATTCAACGACAAATTTACGTTCACTGTTAATGATTTGATAATCTTTAAATAGCTGAGTTAGGTTTGAAAAATTATCAGTTTGCAAATTATCTTCAAATTATAAACATATATCCAAAAATGAAATTTTTAATCGTAAGATATTGATTGTGAAATAATGGGCCCTATTCAATAAAAATCTTCTATCTTCTATTCTTCAACCCAAAAATAAATAGCAGAATTGAAAAATAGAAGACTGTTCGAAATTGGTATTCAATTTGCGAAGGGGAAATATTCTGCTATTTTATTATCAATTTATGTTTTCGAACACAAAATCTTCTATTTTAATCTCAGTTTTGACAGTAAGTTTTGTTGTTTTTAGTTTTACATATTTAATTTTTAGTTATTTTTTAATTAAAAATTAAGTTGATAAATTACAAAACATGTTAGTAAATATATTATATTTTGTGTGCAAATTAAAGTATTTATATGTTTTTTATATTAAATTTTGTTTTAAAGAAAACAATAATTTACAGGTTTTGACATCAGTATTTTTTTTAAACGTTTTCAATATCAAAACAATAGAAAATTGAGCAGGAACTACAAAATGTAAGAAACGGTAAGTTTTATGTTTTTAAATTTCTTGGCAAAATTGTTGTTTTTAATTTTTGAATGAAAAATGTAAAATGTTTAATATAATTTTATTAGTCCCTTGGCCCACGCCGATATAATGTGATGATTACCACATATTTTATGCTTCGTGAGGCGCCTGTAATTGATAAGCCCGAAAATTTTTGTTCTGCGAGTTTCCTCAAATCGGCGCTTTTTCGTTTGGCAAGCTCCGAAAAATGCCCGCGATCTTGTAAATTTGCTACCACATTTTTTTTTAACTGTGGGGTTTGTAAATTTGTTTTAGAACACGAGAGTAAGCTTGTCCGACCAAAACGTGTCTGCTATTGTCGAGTCCGACAACTGACATTTTGGTATGTTTGGGTTGTCGGACTAGATAATAGCAGACAAACAAAAAAGTTCTGAAATTTCCCAGTTATGTCATGGTTTAAGGTTTTTCGGTGTGGTGTTTTACTAATAACTCTCAGAAATTTGATTGCATTGAAATACATTTTTACAAGTGAGTTACTAGTTTTTTATCAAAAAATGCCAGTTGAACATTTGATAATTTATTCGATTTTCGCCACACAGCGCGTGGTGCGCTTGAACTCTTTTACCCAAAAGCTCATATCTCAATATAGCACTTTTATTTTATAATTTTTTTCACAAATCTTACAGATAATACATGCAACTTTTAAATTCGAAAAAAACTTAAAGATTCATATATGAATTGATTTTACCGAATTTTTAAAGATTGTTTCATATATGTTTACATATTTTTAAATATTCAAAAAATCTATATATGGATCCTTAAATTTTCTCTTCAAAATTTTTTGGGAGCTGCATGTTTTATAAGACTTGTTAAAAAAATTACAAAATAAAACTAATATTTTGATTTATAAGCGTTTTTTATGTAAAAGGTAGCCAGCAGAAATCCAAAAAATTATAAATTTTCAAATAGCACTTTTCGATACAACAAAAAATATCGAAAAATATCGATATCGAAAATCCTATAAAGCACTTTTACTTTCGGGGTTATTTTGAGTAGGAAAAATCTACCCCCGAGAAGTGGTGGCACTCAACTCCTGAGTAAAACACACATTATCGCTTTGTCACTTTTGTTCCTTGACTAACTTTCTTGACTTCCTTGACTAACACCAATCTGTCAAGCTTCAAAGAATTCCGAGCGGAACACCTTAAGTTTTTTTTAAAATAAAATAAGGCATGTTTAGTGTTAATTATAATAAATTATAAATAAGCGTCTCTGAATATCCGAAGAAACCATGCCAACTGAGGATTAGGATTTTGTTTAAATAAAGTAAAGGTTTCTTTAAGAAACTTATGAACGCTAGCTTTAAATTTTTGACGATTAAAGCTATCGGGGAAAATCCATGAAAGTAAGACATTCCAGAGATGAGAGACTCTGTTAAAAAGTCACGCTGAAAAGCAACAGTTCTGCATTTTTTATTTGAACCGTAAAAGGATCGGCTGTAGCTCTGGTGAAACGTGAGAAGTTTGCAGTTCAGATAAAATTGATTTAATCTCTGCGGAAGTTCGTTTATCCATAATACATTTGTAGAAAATTGTCAGATCAGCAACATTTCGTCTGTGATGTAAGGAATCAAGCTCATTAGTAAGAGTGGAGTTGCCAATCAATTTAACAGCTCTGTGCTGAACAGAATCCAGGGACTTCAAACTACTATAACAAGCTCCACTCCATATGTGAGAACAATACTCCGTGCGGGGACGTATAAATGATTTGTATTTGAAATTGTAGTTTCCTGGATGGTTGTTGGCCATTTGGAGTGTTTTTTGTTTTTCGCGTCACTGATATTAATTTTTATAAAATACAAATATTAAATTTTTCGTCAAGTGACGTATTTGTTTATAACTTTTATTATTATTGTATAAAATAAAATAAAATAAAAATATAATTTTCCTAAACGCGTTTCGACAAATTTACTGTCATTATTAATAGGAGAGTTAAAACTAAACTAAACTTCGAGTCAAAACTAAACTAAACTAAACTGAAGTTTAGTTTTAACTCTCCTTTTGATAATGACAGTAAATTTGTCGAAACGCGTTTAGGAAAATTATATTTTTATTTTATTTTATTTTATACAATAACAATAAAAATTATAAATAAATACGTCACTTGACGAAAAATTTAATATTTGTATTTTATAAAAATGATTTGTATATTAATAGAAGCTATTCGCTATTGAAAAACTTACGGCATCGCCCCAAAAAGCCCAATTTCTGAACAGCGTTCTTAGCGAGGTTAAAAATATGAGAATTTCATTTCATATTATTTCCAACTTCTACTAGAGTCAAACTGATACGGATTTAATTGAAACGGATTTAATGTGGATAATCTAGGAAAATAACAAACCTGTGCTTTATTCGTATTGAATTCAACACTATTAGCAAACCCCCAACACAATTAGGTAATGGTGAATATAATTTAGGGTTTTCATGAGACACATGAAGAGTGCTATCATCAGCAAAACCATGAATAGGACTAACTGGCGGAATCCAACAAACAAACCAAACATAAATAAGAAAGAGAGTTGGTGACAAAGTAGAACCCTGAGAAACTACTGTATTAGTTGAGAATATTTCCGAAGAGACACCATCAACATTGACCCGAAATTTCCGCTCCGAAATAAATCTTTGTATCCAAGTAACTTTTTATCCTCTGTAAACCATAACATCTTAATTTGCAAATAAGATTGTTGTGCCAAACTTTGTCAAATGCTTTGGGTATATCAAGGGCAACCCCGAAAGTTTCACCATTATTTTCAAGCGATTTGTTCCAGACATGAGTGACAAAGGAAAGTGATTCTCCCGTCGCTCTTCCTTTTCGAAAGCCGTATTGTCTTTCATTGAGTAGTTTTGAGGACTCTAGAAACTCGTTAGATTAAAATTAATGTATTTCTCAAAAATTTTAGAAACAACCGATAAAATTGAAATGGGTCTGTATTTTGTAGGATCAGTTTTACTACCTTTCTTAGGAACTGGTTGTACGCTTGCCATTTTCCACGAAAAACTATACGTCCCATTAAGAATAAAACTCTATGAGCCGGGCTTCGTAAAGAAATTGGTATCATTTTCAGAGAAATAACTACCCAGAAGTTTGACTTTTTCTTTTGGGTCAATGGCCGGTATATCTCTATCAATAAGAGGAGGTAGAGAACAGCCTTAACCGCTTAGCCTTCCTTGAACAGCCTCAACCGCTTTAAAGAAATTACGTGAACCAGTAGCGTACTCAGCAAATTTAACAGCTTTTTTTCTATTAAAGAGATGTTCTGCATCTATATTAGTTTCCTGCATATATTTTTTTTAATTCGGTATTGTCTAAGGTGTTCATTGGTTTTGTTTAGATTAAACTTTTGAGATGCCTTTTTCTTAATTTTAATCACCTTTTTGCATTTATTTGAAAACCACAGATCAGCCTTAGGAACAGCCAATTCATTAGGAATAAATCTCCGCATGCCCTCAACAATAGCCTCCGAAAAATATAACACAGCTAGGTTAGGGTCATGGACGGTAAGACAATTACGTTTACAAAGAAGCCACTTAAAAATACCTCTAAGACCCTCCCAATACGCAGCTTTATAATCCCAAATAACACAAGGATTAGCTTTAAATTAATTTGGAATCTAACTGTGTAGAAATTCAATTACGATCTGAACCACCTAAAGGCTCAAATACTTTAAATTGTACCAGATAAGGATTATTTGTTAAAAACAAATAGTTACTGTACTAAATACTAAACATATACCAAATTTTTATGCATTTTAAGAAAAACCAATAAAACATGTGCATTTTCAAAAGAATTGTCCTATCATATTCAAAAAATCTGTTTTGGATCCTACAACTTTTTCTTCAGAATATAATAGCCCTATGTATTGTATCTGTAAAACTTGTGAAAAAGTGCTATTTTGAGATATAAACTTTTTCAGTAACAGAATTTCAACATAGCGGATATATGAGATAAATTAGTATTTTGTAATATTTTTCGATAATATAACTATGTATTTCTAAACTTACTTGCAAAAATGAATATCAATTCAATGAAAAATTGTGAGATTTATTAGAAAACACCGATACCATAACGGAAAACCATAAAAAATTATCATAAAGTCATACCCGCATAACTCCATTTCAAAGCTATAAAATAAAAAATCCCTAATTTGATTTTTTAAATTCGTCAACACCGATAACATACCAAATTTTTAGATTTAAAAAAAAAATCAAAAAAAATCGACAAATAATTGTACATTTCAAAAGAATATCCCAAAAACATATTTCTTCTAACCATAAAAGCAACTTTTTACTTACTTCTATAAAATATCTATATCTTCTAGGAATAGAAGACTTTGAGAAGAAAAATATAGCAATTGAATACCAATTCTTCTATTTTTTTCTTCTATTTTGATGTTTATAAAATTTCATACAAAAAATAAAAAAATAGCAGAAATTTTCGATAGAAGATTTTTACTGAATAGACCCCATTGTTTTAATAAGTTCAAATAGTTTTTGTTCAACCATTATGCAAAAATTTTATTATATTATAATCTCGTTTACAATAAAAGCGAATAATGATTTGTTTTTGTTAATTATTAATCGAATTGTTGGTTGTGTTAATTTGTGAATGAAGATATAGTTACATTTAATTATAATGCCACACATCCAAATTCTTTATTAAACACTGTTGCTCTGTTTCAAGTAAATCAAAAATATGTGGCAAATCGATGTAATAAAAAAGTGATTAATGTTAAGCTCCTGAACACATCTATAAATTTCATCTATGAATATTGCCACAACATGAAATGCTATCAAACTTAAACATGAGCTCACCATGTATTTCATGTAGGTATTACGGAAAACTTTAAATTTATTGCAAAAGTAACATATGTACTTAGCAATAAAATTAAGGGCTGAAATATTTAGCGAATTATTCGCTATTGTTCGTTTGAACAAAACAGTCAAGTACGCCCTCTTTCTTTTTGCTATAATCCACCAAAGTCAAACAAACAACTTCATTTTTCCAAACAAAACTTAATTTTCTATTTCTTGCTCATCTAAAAATCTTTTTGGTTTCAATCTAATAGCCAACACAGAACAAGCAATCCATATCGGCAAACTCAACTAAAAACAAGAGACATCATTTATTTTAGAATAGCAAACCTTATCAAGCACTATCAACTCTTCCACCTTAATCACCAATTCACCGCAGCTAACATTATCAACCAATGTGATCAATGTACCTGCCGGCAACCAAAACAACAGCAACCATGTCAAAGACTGAGTTTATATTAATAACTTAAACCTCTTACTCAGTGATCTTAGCAGCTATAAAATTTTAAAACGTGACATACTAACTACAAAATAAAACAATCCACTGTTCACATTTCTATCCAATATTCTCAAACACATTTCTTCAAACATCTTTAACTTTGAAAACTCATTTGCCATCAAAACTAAATAAGTCTCAACTTATTTCATTAACCAAGACCAAAATTTAATCTCCTTTGACGCAGTAACCCTTCTCACTACCCATCCCATTACTATTAGCATCTTCTACGATATCATTTAAACTCGTAACAATTTACAAAAAGAACCAATTTACATGCGACAAATAAATTAAAATTAATTTTGGTTCCATTTAACCTAAAAGTTATAAACCTACAATAAATTAACAAATCCTTCAAGAATTGTACCTTATGCACTTTCGACTCATAAGCAATATGAAAACATTACCTCAAAAGGTAACGTTAATTTGACATATCACAGTGAAAATTAATACCCACATAAAAATATCCACAAAATATTGGTCTACTGTCATATCATTACTTTTTATTTTAATTACTAATACAATTAAGAAAAATTTTGTGTTTATACACAATATTTTTTTAAAGCACCGTGCTTTCAACGTATATCGCATTCCATAATTGGGGTCCAGAATAGTACATTATGAAGCTAGGACGTAAAGCTAAAGATTTTGGACGTATGTGGAGTTTGCAAATCGAGGCGCTAGCCGAAATAGCTTACGTCCGTGCATCATATACTATTTTTTGTTCGCCTCTATTCTAAATTAAAATTATAAATTTGCATAAATTTTTAAATAAAAATATGTGGAACAAGTTACCTTTGACATAATATTTGTTATTTTTTCCAAATTATTGTATCACTATTTTTTTTATTTAGCGTATGGTTTTTTTTGTGACACATTAAAAATTAAACTTAAAATAGGTAGACTCTTCTATGAAATCTACCTAAAACAAAACATGGATACACATTAAATGAACTTGCAATCGATTTGATTGCGGGTCTTTTAGTAAAAAAGTAAAATATTTGAACATTGGGCAGTACATTTGAACATTAGATGTTTACATCGAGCGAGTTTATACATGCTACTACATCGGGAGTTGCCAAATGGATGTCTGAGATGTCACCATTGTACCGTCGAATTGGACACACAGTGGCAATGTGTTTTATGGTTTGTTGTAAAGTGCCGCAGTTCCAATCAGGGAACTCTGAAATGCCCCACTTGTAGAAAAAATCAGCACAACGTCCATGATTTGTTCTTATTCGGTTTGGTGTAGTCCAGGTATGACGTGGCAGATCGAAACCAGGTTGGGTAGAAGTCGGGTTAGTAATAGCAAGGCCAGTTGTGTTGTAATAATGCCAGGAGGTGTCCTAGGCATCCAAGATATTAAAATTAGTTGCCAGCAGGTTGCTGGCAGTTTTATGTGGAGGCTTTCTTGACTTCAATCGACAACGAGTGTGGTCACCGTAATATTCGTGCAAGGGTAACGTGATGTTGTTGGTTACCCTTTTATGTTCACGCATGAGAGCATGTGAGCGTCTGAGTGCAAGTGGAGCGATGTTGTTTAACACAGGGGCCAAGGAAAACGGGTGGATCTTATAGCACCACTTATAGTACGCATCGTGGCATCCAGCTGGCAGTCAAATTTTTGAGTATGTGTGCTAGGGAGTATGTGTGCTATCACTATGACAACATACGGGGGGGGGGGGGGGTTGGGGTTCTATGGAACGAAAAGAAAGCAACTGTTCAATTCATTCGTAAGATACCAGGTAAAATCATAATATTAGAATATTAGAGCAATTCTTCTAGATTACAGAAACTTTAAAATTTCAATGGGAGGGGGGGGTTTAAACCCGATTAAACCCGTATGTCGCTACGCCACTGGGAAAAGGGAAATTCGAATATTTCTTGTTATAAATAAAATGTATTATATATTTTTAAAATAAAGCTTTTATTTATTAAAAAATCTTGTCATCATTCGCGCTATATAATATAAATGTTGAATTATGTATAATCAGTTTCATTGATGATGGATCGTTAACAATATTACTAAAAACGTAATTCAAAGATCCATATTGATGCATATTCTTCAATTTAATTAATTAAATGCAGGATCACAATCAAATCTAATGTATGTATACATATATATCTTGATTTAAAAATGCACATAATAAAGATAAATGGATTTTTTTAACTATTTACATATAATAACATTTTTTTCATCGCCAAAAAATCACCAAATTTAGTTTTAAACGAAAAATTATCATTTAACTGAAATATTTTGTATAATATTATTTTGTAAGATTTCATTCAAAACATTTCAAAAATTCAATTCAACTATATATATATTTTATTCATAATATTTTGATCAGTATGTCATGTTTTCTAAAAAACAAGTAAAATTTTGAATGTATGTAAAAATGATATTGAGCAATTTGATTCATAAATTTAGTATGCCATTTTTCAATCAAAAGTTTTAAGAATGAAAAATATGTTTTTATTAATGATTAGTATATTTTGGTAATCTGACGATGAATGTTTACATTCGAAACATGTTATAATAAATATATACCAAAAAAAGTTTGTTCCGTTGATTATAATTACAATAATTTATTTATATAAATTATTGATTTTATTTAAAATCGTAATTTGCCGAATGACAAAGAAAATAAATAAGTGATACTGAACAAAAAGTGGGAATCGCTGCGAAAATTTAAATGTTTGCTTAAATAACTTTAATAAACTTAACTTAACTTTAAAAAAATCGTAAAATTGCCGAATTGGAAAATTCTTTTCGTAAAAATGCCAAATTTGCCGAATGGGAAATTCTTGGGGGTGTCACAACCCTTAAAACCCCCCTCGGCGTCAGGCCTGACAGGAAGAGGGGAAGGGGGGGGGTTCCGAGGAACGAAAAGAAAGCAAATGTTCAATTCATTCGTAAGATACCAGGGAAAAAATCTTAATATTAGCATATTAGAGAAATTCTTCTAGATTACAGAAACTTTAAGATTTCAATGGGGGGGGTTTGAACCCGAACAAACCCGTATGTCGCTACGCCACTGCGTGGGGTATAAACGCTAAAAAAATTCTAATAAAATTATTTTGGTGAATGAAAGTCGGCTGAATTCTAGACACAAAGTCACATTTTGTATTTAATGACGCCGGTAGCGGCAATGGTATTATTATACCAAGTAATATCGCCTATAAATTAATTCCTAGTCCAAATATTGATAGATTTTCAAATACACCAATTAAAATTTTTTTCCAAAAGCTACTTTTCATTTTGTGCTACTTTTACTTTTTATGATCGATAGCTGGAGTAAACAATTTTCCACAAACCTTAAAGACATAAAAATAACTAAAAGTTTGCATTTTCAGTTTTTCATTACTTCCAAACCTGAATACCATACTTTTCAACCTTCTGATTCAGTTGGCTTAAGGACCTAATCTATAAACTTATAAAATTTTTGGGTGTTCCCTTAACTATAGTCATAATAATTAGTTCTTTTCTGTCCAACAGAACATTTTAGATTTCATATTAAAATCTTATTGCCGACCTCTTTTATATGGAAAGAGGTGTTCCTTGGCGGTCTATTACTTACTGCCTGGTAGCTGATATTCCTGCTCTATCTAATATTTGCAATCCATCTAAATAACGATCGATCGCATTTGATCGATCGATCGGTTATGTCTCAATACAAATCTCAATCTAGTTGATCCAGCACATCCAGCAAATCTCAATCTATTTGATTTGATTTGAGAATTCTCACCTAATTTTAACACCTTCATGACATAATATTCATGACAGTTACAGATTAGGGATGGAAAGATTTATAGAAAAGTCGATTCTCGATTCCTACTTCGATTTTATACATTTCGATTCTCAGAATCGATTCTCCGGCTGCAAAAGTCGATTCTTTCGATTTTAATCGATTCCTATGTTAAGAAAACTAGCTTTAACTGAAAAAAATTTAAATTTATATTTCATTGATATACATTTATTCAAAATAAATTTTAGACAATCAACTTATGAAAACCACTTATTTTCTGTAACATGATCTTAAGAAAAGTAGTATATTTAAATGATTAGGCGTTAAACGACTTCAAATCTGATTTGCAATCAGACCATAGTATGAAAATAAACGCTCACATGGTTGATGGTTGACGTGGCATATTTCTGATAAATTTGGGTTTTCATTTTTGAGTGTTTTCCATGTGATAATTGGATCCGGATTACTTTTGCTGTCAACTGTTGGCCGATTAATGAATTGTTTTAATTCAATCGGCAACCCGCCTACTTCATCACTGTCACTATTTTGATGGTTTTGTATCAAAGAGTCGTCTAAAAAATCCCAAATACCATTACCATGTGAAGAGCGTTGATGATATGCAGTGTATTCACTTTCATGATCAAACGCAACACTTTTTGTTAGTTGAATTTTTTTTTTTAAGCAATCACATTTGTGGATAAAGTTTGAACAAATTAATTGAAAAACCATGACGAAGAAATGTTTTTTTAATGTTTTCTAATGTCAAAAAAATCGAATACTAAGAATCGATTCTTGATCGACTTTGAAAGTGAAAAATCGATTCTTTATAATCGATTATTTTAGCAGAAAAGTCGATTCTCGAGTAGAATCGGAATCGACTTTTCCATCCCTATTACAGATTCGTAAAAGAAATTCTATCAAAAAATGTAAATGGAGAAATTAGATTGCAATCAGAACAAACAACAATAAAGCAATATAATAAAAGTTATAAAAATTTAATCTTCTATCATTTGATTACGTTAGAGATTTTATACTTTATTTAAACATTTTATATTGGCATTTAATCAAAATCAAAAAAACAATGTATTATAAAACGATAACCAATAGGTCAATAAAAATAACACTTAATGACCTGATAAAGAAAGCAATCGGTCGATTTGATAGACCTCACGCAAACGTGGTTTTACAGGTGTGTGAAATGTTTATTTTTTGATAACTAAAATCTTTGAATAGTTGTGGAAAACATTTTAGATAAAATTTGTAGATTTAACTGACGCTTTTCTTGTTTACGATAAAATTGAACATAGATTTAAAGAGATGGTGTCAAATACTACTATACTATTGAGAGTGTTTCAAGAAGAGGAAAACCCTAATGACTAACGCACCCCTCGTAATTATTGTGAATTTTCATTTTTGATTAAACCAAAAAGTAATTACCACGCATTTTATTTATATTTCTTATACCATTACGAAGCTAATGAATACTTTTGTACCGACAAATAGTTAGAAAAATAAAATATATTGAAGGTCAAGCAAATAGGACAAATAAATACAAAACAGAAAATATTTAATTTGTCATTTGGAAAATTTAATTCCATATATTTCTGTAGAACTCCATTTCCACTATATACCAACGTAAATATTCGCTTAAAAAAATGATTCTAATCGTTATATTGATAAATTGTGTTGTTTATTTTTATGTTCAAAGCTCCTTCAGAAACCCTTTTGCTATATTAGATATTTTATTATTTTTTTTCTTTGAACAACCATAACATTGCTTTTATCTTGATTTATAGTTGACTTAAAATACAGTTCATAATTCTTAATACTAAGCAAACGAGTATGGTAATACACTATTGACTATACTATACAGCGAAGTGTTAGTGACAAATTTTTTTGTATACGTTAATGTGTTAACAAAAACCAGCCTTGAACTATAGATATATTATACAGGTGATGGAAATTTGAATCAAGACGGCGATGATGGGAACCCGACCATTGCCGATTTTTTGATACTTTGGTAATCGTTAGTTAGTATAATAAAAAAATAACTAATACTTGTTTCTTATTTCTCTTAATTTTTCCCTCGTAACGGGTAATTCTGTTTGAGTGAATTTTGTTTGTTTGATAGGTACTTTCAGTGTAGTTTTTTTACTAAGCCGAATTTAATACCTTCTAAACAAAAATAAGTTGAATAGAAACGGCAAACTAGTTTTTAGTATATGGTAAAAAGTACAAAAAAAATTCAAACTAATAATATATTCAAATGCCTTTTCTCAAAAACAAAAAATATCGCATGGCTGTAATTTTAGTATGTTTTGAGTAAATAATAAATATTAAAAAAAAAACAAAAATTAAAGAAAACAAAGAAGTACGTTTTGATATCAAAATGTGAAGAATTAAAATAAAAAAATCATCTAAAAATAAAAATTTTTGTCAGTGTTATATACTTTTATCAAACAACAAAAGTTACTCAACTAACTTTAATCTTTGATTGCCACTAAAGTTCTTAAGAAATTTCGAGCTACCCTGTGTCAAAACTAGTGAAAAAATACACGTATTCATATTTTATTGGGCTATTATTTTGAAAACGTACATCGAAAAAAAATCGACTATTTTTAAAAAATCTGAAATTTTCATATATTGTTGGTATTGACGAAAGAAAATAGTAGATTGTATTACTAGTGCGAATGCGTTTTCCAAACAAGAGTTAGTTTGCCGCACGACCGCAGGGAGTGCGTCAAATAACTCGCGTTTGGAAAACGCATTCGCACTAGTAATACACACTATTTTTTGTAACAAGTGCGTAAAATTCATAAATATTTATTTAATTGTTCATTTAATCATTTATTTAACAAAGGTATAAACAAATTTAAGCTTTTTAAATAATTAAAGTGCGCCATCTTTGTTGTGATATTTGTAAATTATTCGAGTTCGAAAATATAAACATAAGAATCCAACTAAAACAACACATAAGAATCCAACTAAGCTGTCAAAATATTAAACTTTGAAGACTTAAATGAGTTGTTTTTTCTTGCAATTCCAATGATGCAATGTGTTTAAGTTGTTTTTACTGTATGATAAGTTATTTAAAGTATTATTTTGATATTTTGGTGCTATAAAAATATTAAATATAGATAGATATATGGATAGATTTAACTACAAATCTCACATGCAGGCGGCGATACGGTCCAGGCTTAAAAAATATTTTGTAGTCATGTGTGGCGAAAAGTAGTTTTTTCTTGTATTCTATTTCAGTACAAAATTGAATATTTTGTACGCATGTGTTACAAAAAAGTTATTTCTGGTTTTATTTTTTGAGTACTCTGAATCGGGGTTATGTGCAGTGGAATTTTTGAGGCGTTTTCACGTAGTTTTGGTAATGGAATCAATGCTTTGTTAATAGATCCCATAAATTTCATGCGATTTTCGTATATTTTTGCAACTATAGAGAAAAATGGTTGAATAATCGAAATGAGTGAGTTGGATATTAATAATTTTTTCTTTTCCGCTAGGCGGCACGTTAAACCTTGGTTTACTTCGAAGCTCATATCTCATAAATCGTCCTTTTTTTTCACAAATTTTAAAGTAAACACATGTAGCTATGAAACTAAAAACTAAAAAGTGAGAGATTCCATATGGATTTTTTTCTACGATTTTTTAAAGTTTAGTATATGAAAACTCAGGTAGCGAAAATCCGAAATGCTGCCTGGGTAATGCTGACAGTATTAGGTTGGTGTATCGGAGACAGGCAGAGTAAAATCTGCTTAGCTAATGATGGTACATCACAGCGCCTTAAAAACCAATGCGACTTAAGCGTCTGTTCTCCATGTTAGGGGCGGCTTGAAGCGGGCGTTTGTCTTGGATCAAGCGGCTCGCTATATAAACATGTAAAAAGGTTGTTTCTGGTACCCTTAAGATGCAGAACGGACCCATTCACGACAATTTGGGTTGGGCCTAAAGTTAACAACCTAACCCCGGAAAAAAATTATTTGTTGAATTTGGAAATCGGAAAAGAATATCAGACCCAGACAAAAACAGAATTTTACCTGGACGTGAAAAAGGACCAGACTACCGAATCAGAACGTGGAACGTGCGCAGCCTGGGCGCTCCTGATGCTCATATAACTCTAGAAACAGAGGCTGAGAGGTATAGGATGGATATCATAACTCTGCAAGAAATTAGACAGCCAATAATAGGAAAACAAGATTTAGATAGCTACTCTCTATACTGTAGTGGTCATCCTTCTCGAAGAGAATTTGGAACTGGCTTTCTTGTTGGTGCACGCATACAAGAAGCCGTGATGAAATTCATCCCTGTCAGTGAGAGGATTTTCTACCTACGTGTACGTGGTACATATAACAATATTTCTCTTATTGCCGTGCATGCACCTACTGAAGCTAATACCGTCGACGATAAGGATACTTTCTTCATATAACTGGAAGAGGTTATGAAACAAACACCAACACGCGCCTTCATTATGGTTCTTGGTGACTTTAATGGGCAGGTTGGAAGAGATATCTCTTATGGCAATATGGTTGGCCCCAACAGTCTGCATCTGAATTCGAATGATAATGGTGAGAGAATGACTGAGTTTGCATTATTAAATAATTTGAGAATTGCCAGTACTTTCTTTCAGCAATCGATCGATGCATAAACAGACTTGGGTCTCACCGAATGGAAACACTCAAAATCAAATTTATCACGTGCTAGTTACAGCCCGTTTCTTCTCGAGTGTTCTGGATGTGCGATCCTTTAGAGGTGCATACATTGGAAGTGATCACTTTCTTTTATGTGCTAAAATAAGGTTCCACTTCCCAAATCCAAGCATTCCGAGATTCAATAAACGGAAACGTTTTAACATCTCATCACTAAAGAATGCTGAAACAGAAGAGAGATATCAAAACCATACTGCCAAAACATTGGAGAAATCAGAAACCATTAATGGAGACGTCGATAAGTCATGGTATTTGCTCAAAGATGCTGTTTAAAGCGCTGCTGAGGGAATACTTGGACGGCCACAAAACCACTCCCAGAAGCCATGGATGGATCAAGCATGTCTTGACGCTATTCAATACAAAAGAGATTGCTATCTGAAATGTCTACAAGGACGCAACACCAGGTCTACGAAGGAGAACTATAAACTGGTAAGACAAGCCGTTACAGAGCTATGTAGACGAATGAAGTTAGAATGGTGGAGGAGAAAGTGTGAGGAGATTGAAAGCTTCAATAAGGAACATCAATCGCGTAAGTTATTTTAACAGGTTAAAAAGGGCCCTTAAAGAAGGGCTCTCAAACTAGATCGACTGCTAAAACGGAGATGGGGAGCTACAAGTAGACCTTAAAAATATTTTAGATACTTGGGCCGCTTATTTTGAGAATCTTCTCAACTTAAGTGACCAGCAACAAGTCGGACGACGAGGAAAGCTTATTCGTGCGTCAAAGGTACATTGATTGATTGATTGATTGATTGATTGGACTGTAGGACCAAGCACTAGGCGAGACTCCCGGATTACGGCCGGGCCACTTCCTACAGTCGTTTTACATATAACAATAGGTAAGGATAGGTAGGTAATTGTAAGTTAGGAGTGAACGACCCGGTTACAGACACCTGGCAAATCGTATCTAGCTACTACTGTTAGGAGACAATCACAAGGACAATCACTTATACATATAATCTGCAATCGCCAATCAGCAATCCCGTATCTAAAATTTCTCGCCTGCAATCTCCAGTCGGAAACCTGTTATTCATGTAATTTATTAGTATAATAGGATGATGACTAAATTGTAGTCCTCTGCACTCTCCAATCTGAATTCATGTTATTATATTTATGGTTAAAATTATTTATGGTTACTTATGGTTAAAAACATTTATATTATGTACATATATATAAAAAACAAAAAACCCCTTTGAAAATTGAGTGAATTTCATATAAAAAAGTATTGGGATTGAATTGGATAAAAATATTATCTTTCACTTGATGTTTTTATTTGAAATGTATTTATTTAAATTTTATAAAACATTATTTTATATAATATAATTAACGCAAGAATGTTTTGAATTTTTCTTGAAACACAAGAATTAATTTAACAAAAACAATTAACCCCGCTCGTTGATATCGTTCAAAAATCTTATTGGATTTTATGGATAATGTTTGGATAAATAGAAAGAGATAAATCTATCACATAAAATTATGTCAACAAATGAAATTTTAAACTGAATTTGAAATAATAACTAAATTTCGCTAGTTAAAGCTCTAAGTAGGTTTAAATTTTACACAAAATCGAATAGCACAATAACACCTTTATTTAGTTTTCTAGTAAAAATCAGAGTTAATAAATTTTACATTTAGGGAAGATTACATCTTGGTCGCCCACATCTTTCCATTTTTGAAAGCAATCTTACCTTAGAGTTTAATTATTAAAACCAACACTTTAAAACTATTATATTAGATATAAAACTGATTATTACAATTAATGTTTTCACTACATTTAGTTATACTTATATATTTATCATTTAAGAGATTAATTTAGTTTAAAATTCACACTGTCACTTATAACAAGTGTTGATAAGACGACCATTCACCATTGTCATATATATATATATATACACATGCACATACATACACATACACACATATATACACGTACATACACACATATATACACGTACATACACACATATATACACATGTACTCACATATATATACATATATACATACATAT
>OY856186.1:377923544-378031277 GCA_963693315.1 Diogma glabrata | reverse complement strand
ATTTTTCATCATAGCGATACAGACGCTTTTGGACTACAAACTAGTAGCTGGCCGGGAACTGTGGTACACGCACAAAAAATGCAAAAGTTCAGTTGTATGTAATATGATTTTATCATTCCCAAAAACTGCTGTGAAATCTGAATAAATTCTCCGAACTTTGGAGTAAATTGTCATTTTTGAGAATTTTTCATTGTAGCGATACAGACGCTTTTTGGCTACAAACTAGTTGCTGGACGGGAACTGTGGTACACGCACAAAAAATGCGGAGGTTTATTTATATGTAATATGATTTTTTCATTCCCAAAAAACTGCTGTGAAATCTGAATAAATTCTCCAAACTTTGGAGTAAATTGTCATTTTTGAGAATTTTTCATTGTAGCGATACAGACGCGTTTGGGCTACAAACTGGTTGCTGGCCGTAAACTCTGGCACCTGCACTAAAAAATGCAAAGGTTTATTTATATGTAATTTGATTTTTTCATTCCCAAATAACTGCTGTGAAATCTGAATAAATTCTCCCAACTTTGGAGTAAATTGTCATTTTTGAGAATTTTTCAGTGTAGCGACACAGTCGCTTTTAGGCTACAAACTAACTCCTGGCCGGGATTTGTCATACCTGCAGCAAACATGCGAAGATTAAGTTATATGTAATATAATTTTTCCATTCTCAAATATCTGCTGTGAAATCTGAATGAAATGTGAAATCTGAAATCTCCTTCTCCGAACTTTTCTAGTAAATTGTCATTTTTGAGAATTTTTCATTGTATCGATACAGACACTTTTGGACTGAGAACTAGTTGCTGGCCGAAAACTGTGGTAACTGCACAAAATAGGTGAAGGTTCAATAATATGTAATATGATTTTTGCATCACAAAATATCTGCTGTGAAATCTGAATAACTGCTGTGAAATCTAGATTGTCCGAACTTATTAAATTATTTTACACCTCCGGAAGAGGTGGTATCCAACCTCAGAGTAAAAGCAACCCCCGGCACTGGGTTAACTTTTAAGTAAGCTGAAATAGAATCAAAATTCAAATTTTTGTGCTAATCGGTACTGTATGCAATCTTATACGGGAAAACGGTCATTGACAGGACTAAATGTAAAAATAATAATATGAACAAATTATCCTTCTGAGAATTTTTTTAAATGAAAATATAAATTTGCTTTTTACTATTGCAACATAAAAATATCTTGAACGTATTTGAACATTTATTTCTATGTATTTAAATTGAATAGGAAATTTTGTTGTTTTAGTCTTGTTTTCGTATAATTTTTTTTCCGTTAGGTGAGAACTATTTATGCTTAAATAAATTTGCTATATTTATACTAAGTTTACACCAGTATCTAATTTGCTACGTATCTAATTTGCTAGCCCTTTTCACCATCGTACTTTTTAAATTTGATACGGTGTTGTAAACTCTTATTAATTAGGTATGACATATTAATTTTTAGCGCGTCCTTTTTATTGTTAATTTTTTGGTTATGCTGGAGCCACACCTGCGTTATCGTATATCATATATTATCGCTATAATTAAAGCATTAAGTTGCGCCGTAATTAGCGCGCTAATAAAATATCGCGCTAACATTATCGCATAACAATTTATCGCCATAAAATTCTGGCGCTAACAAATTATTGCGCTAAAACACTAGCGCGCTAATAAATTAATTTAGTTGTGGCTACAACTGTGTTGAAAATCGTGTGTTTTATAAAAGTTATTTTGAGATGGAACTTGAAGCTGCTACTATGGTGCATTATATGACTGTCAATAATTATTTAATAAATTTATTATTTTATAATTTGAATAAACAAAAACCCAAGCTCAAAAGAAGATGGTGGATGATAAAAATGCATAGAAAACGAACACGGTAAATTTTATTTCAGCATTAATTAAATGTTTACATTCGGTTAACCATGAAATGAAGCCATAATCAAATTTTGAAACTAATTAGCCATAACTGTAATTCACAGGAAAATAATAGAGGAATAGTAGATTCTTTTATGAGCTTAGAATGAAGACAATTCTTCACGAGGATGAAGTTTCCCGAAACGAGCGTAGCGAGTGGAGGGTATCATCCGAGTGAAGAATTGCTATCATCCTAAGCGAATACAAGATGCTATTTTATCCACGACTGTAAAATATTTCGTTTAATTTCCAGTTTTCATGCAAAAATTTGTATCGCCATATTGAAATAAAAACATCAAAGATAGCGAAAAACAAAACAAGTTTGTTGTTTAATTTGTTAGGGGAATATTTAATAAACTATAGAGCTGTTAAAGAATTTTAATCAAATTCACTAGTTGTGGAATGAATACAATTACAATGGACATACGCATGGAAAGCATATATTCTTTAGTAGTCGTGGATAAAGAAATATATATTAATATTATATTATGGGTCTTAAAAACGCATGTGAGGTTTATTTAAAACAAATTTCATATAAAAAAATCAGGTTGCTTTGCATCACCGCTACCAAAGCATTGATTTATTAATAGTATATTGGGTGAAGTGAATAAAAAGTAGAATATTCTAAATACTTAAATTTTTAAGTATTTTCTGATAAATCAGTGAATAAAAGACGGGTTATAGAATATACTATAATTCAATGAAAATTTTCCAAAATATTCTTGAAATCGAGTGAATAAAACCAAGAATATTCTAATTTTTGACATTACTGTACTTGATATTTTCAAGTTGCTATTTTTGCAACTTATTTATGAAAATAATTAATTTTAAAGATTATTAAAGTTATATAAATTAAGTTTTAGTAATATTTTGCGAATGAATTTTTGTCGGCTATTGATTTCAATTCAAACTCAAAGAATTTTTCTGTTATTAACTGAAAGGTTTATTAAGCGAAGTTCAACAAAGATTTTGATCTGAAATTATATGCTCGCTTAAATAAAACCATAAAAAAAACCACAAATAGTTGAAAGAAATTTAAGATTTTTGTGCGGTAGCATATTTTTGTAAATAAATAAATAAACTTAAATACAGTATTTAATTTATGATTTATAGTAGGGTTGCACCGATAAGCAATTTTGCCGGTTACCGATTATCGATTAATCGGCTTTCTTTATCGGCCGATACCGATTAATCGGCTGCCGATTATTTGATGGAAATGAGTGTAACAAATCTTCATAAAGAATTCTTTAATTAGACTATTAATTAAAACGCGGGAATTTAAATAAAAAAATTCTGTAACTGTTGCAAGTGCTTTTTTGCATTCTTCTGGCAAATGTTTTCCTTTCGTAAGTAAAACAATCTGCTGTCCACGGCTTAGTTATTACCCGATATCTAGGTCAGCTGTGGCAAATTTGGTGGATTCATGTATCTGGGTACGAATGTCTGGTACTGGGTCGTTGTCATTATTTGTATCTGGTACTGGGTCGTTGTCATTATTTCAAGCATGGTTACTCTGGTATGGAAATAGTAAAAACTTACGTATTTATATAACAGAAACCACGAATGGCAAACTTTGAGAATCGCACTGCCATTGCTAACCGAACAAGAAACTTTGCACCGAATTTTTGAACACAAATCAAGGTTTTCAAATCCGAAAGGAACTGTACTTCTTGAACGTATTGAACACTTTTTAGTCCAGACAAAATAGCCACATTTACCAGTATGTTTCATGTTTCTAAGCCAAACTAATATTTTATTGCCATTTGAATTATATAGTACATTAGTACGATGGATCTAGTTTTGAACTCTTTATAAATTTATTTTCGGTCGCTTTCGATATTTTCTGGGTACTGCGCATTATTAACCCTTCAGACTGTTTAGCTCTCGGAACCTTGCTTTTACTGGTTTGGAGATATTTCTGATTGGTATGCTACTTGTTTTTGAGCATACATGAATTTTTCCATTATATCGGGTATCTCATAAACTATAAACCTTATGGCCTTGAAATTTAAGATGCGTAGAAAACTAACCTGTCCACATAAAATGGCGTGGTTATTAATAAATAAAGTTGTTTTCGTTTGTTTTTGCAGGATGCGATGTAAGGCTACAAAGAATAGCATACATTTTTTACCGAGCCAACTTATGCGTATCAAATAAAAGGACGATACATCAGTATTTTTACATATATTTTTGAAATTTACACCGCGCATTTTTTGTATAATTTTGTACTACAAAGTTCGTAAATTAATGTCAAAAAGTGCAATTTTATGTATATGTATATATGTATGAGTCTCTATTTGTTTCGAAGTTGATGTATAAAACAATTTGAAAAAGTTTACAGAGGGAAGAAGTTTGGTAAAGTTATAAAAAACTCATATGTCTATGGCAGTAACTATAGATTTTTTTTAAAAACAGCAGTATTTTAAATTAACTTTTTCATAAGTTAGAACTCTCAAGTTATCAGAAAAAATGCAGAAATACATATTTTTAAAAGTCCTCAATCTTATACTTTTTTTTAAAAAAATTTCAACTATTGCTGATAGTGTTTTAGAATTTTGAAATTGTTGTGTTTAAAATGCAATAAACAGTAAAAAACCCATGTGTTGATAATCGGCCGATTAATCGGACAAAAAAGCCGATACCGATTAATCGGCAAAATGGCCGATATGGCCGATTACCGATTATCTACCCATTAATCGGTGCAACCCTAATTTATAGAAGATTGTTTGGGTTTTTTTTTAAATTGAGGAAAAAGGCGAAAATTTTAAAGAGAATAGTTCTTCCAATTCCTTACACTACAATTACCGCATTTTTTGAATTCCAAGTTACCGGTAATTTAGACACATAATTATAGAAAAAAAACTGTTTTAAAACATTAACAAATATCTTCAAATTTAAATTCAAACCTGCAGAAATCGTATCTTTTTTCACACATTTTGATGTTATTTTCGACTTTGACATTTATAATTTTCAGCATATTCTACAATTTTCTAGCAAATACTAAAAAAGATTAGAATATTCTTATTCACTCGAAATAAGGAATGTGCTAATGCTTACTAGTTTATACTTTTAGTTTATTCTAGTTTTTATTCACTCTGCCCATTGTGCTACGATCATGTAATGACGGTTATTAATACACGAGCATTAACCGCGATACGAAACGAGCCGTAGGCGAGTTTTGTATGGTATATGCGAGTGTATTAATAACCATTACATGAAAGTGGCATACGCTATTTTTTCTACACCCGGTAAATAACGAAGAACCAAAATTACAACGAAAATTTCAATTTTCAAATTTCAAAGTTCAATTTTTTTCCCATACGAAAATTTCAACAAACGTCAAATGCATAGCATGTTTGATTGAAAAACTATGGAATTCTTTCTATTAATTAAAAATCTGTATCGTAATAAAATCTGTTTCGAATGAGTATCATTATAAAACGGATTTTGGTCATATAAGAGTATTTTTATAGTACGGGTGTAGAAAAATAATTTTATTTAAAATCCTCAATAATCAAAAAATTTAAAACTTAAGAAATAAAAATATTTTTATAAATCAAGCAACCTTATATGTTTTATCTAAATTTTGTTTGTTTTGCCATAGTTAACAAATTTTTAAATCTTTAAAACTTTTTTGGAGTACTTTCACAAAACCTACTTAATTACGGAATACGGAAAGTTCTTCTTACTTTTTGAAGGATTTTATGTATTTATAAAAGGTTTCAACGATAAGTTGCGCTCTCTGGAATTTTTTAGCGTTTTAGATTAAAAATAATTTAATTAATTGACTTGTAAATTTAATTTTACTTACTTTCTTCCATAAATCAAAATGTTTGATTAAACAATTTACAGTAATTAAAATTTGACATAAAAATTGTAAATAAACAATTTAATTTACGTTTACCGATGTAAAGTTGGTGATTATAGTACATAATTTTAATATAAATGCAGTGGCGTAGTTAGCATTGGTGGCCGTTTAGTTAATAACAATCATAACTACACCACTTTTAAACAAAATTTGAAGGCTTTACATTAATGTAGCCAAGGATCTCTAATCGAATCACTTAATGAATTTGAAATTTACAAGGGATTTAAAACCCACAAAATATAATTTTAAATACTAAACTTTCATTTAATTCAAATATTATGTAAATATATAAAACTGAAAACAAACAGTATGAGTATGTATCTACCTAAAAAAATTTGCAAAACTGCAGTAATTGCATAACTGCCATTTTATTCCACAGTATCTATTTTTGTGTCCATTGAAAAACGATCTATTCAAATTTATTCCTTGAGTTTCAAGATAAAGGAAAAAAAATTTTTTTGAGATCATTTGTTAATCTTGGACTTTTTTTTTCACAAAAACTATAGCTAAACAGAATTCATCTCCACGACGACCCCGATCTCTTATGTTCTATAAACCTAACCTAGCATTTACACTTAGAAAAATTCGTGATAAAAAAACTGAATAATCAAAGAAAGTGAATTCCACTAGATTTCAATATAATATATACATATGAAAAAAACCATATACAATTTATTTATAACTCACTCTATGCCTGGATCTTCCGTCTGTGATGACTTCTCCTCCCAATTGAATCCCTTTCTTTCTGCGATCACTAATCAAAAAAATACTGCTTGACCCAAACAGTTTCATTAATAATAATCTCCCGACAATTCTCCAATACTTTTTGTACTATATTTTAACACAATCAATAGTTGTCCTTGATTCCAACCAACCAAAAATGCTCCTTGGCCTAAACAAAAGCGTAATCTTTCGCCAATCCAAAATGAAAATAGAAGAAAAGTAAACGATCTAAAGCCATTTTATAATTTCTTCACAACCTTTTTTTTATTACAATTTTTTTTCACTGTTTAGATTTTTACAAAACAAATAATTAATATGTATTTTATCATCAAGCATATCCTTTTAGTTTTAGTAGACAAAATTAAACAAATGTGTTCTGTGCTGTTTGACAGTCAAAATTTTAGAGTTTTTAGTTTTCCAAAGACTAAACATGGAATGACCATGCGATAATCTTTTGACAACCATTATGAAAAAAATGTAAAAAGAAGAGTTACCAGAGTTGAAGTTATTTTAATTGTCCTTTCGTTGTGTTTCGTTGTGTTTATGAGTTATTTTGGGAAATTTATCGTTGTTGAGTTTACTTGGAGATTCGATTTTAATTACAGCTATGGGCGACATAACACATTTACAAACACGGTGATTTGATTGTTTAACAGTTTCCTTAGGTGTTTGCAATTAATGTGTTTGAAATGTAAAAAATATATTAGGTAGTAAAGTTAAGCAAAAATTAACTTTTAAATTAATTAATTAATTAAATAATTAATTAATTAACTTTTAAAAATTTTAAAAAGTAGAATAGATTCTTTTTGAACCAATAACGCGTTTATAGAACACATTTATAAGTTATCAGTATCACAATTTATAATTTAAAATTATATGGATAACCTGGTTAAAATGGTTTCTAAGTGATTTATCGTTGAAAACATTGTGATGGTTTGTTTAAGTTTTTGCGGACCGCCCCCGCCCCCCCTATCTACGCTTCTGTATAAATATTCTACAAACATATTAGTGCGTTTTTGGGTCTGAATTCTTTGAACCTTGACCGATTAACTTGAAATTTGCTGAATAATTAAGGGATGACTCAAAAATTAAAGGTGACATAGCGATGATTTGCACTTTTACCCTGGGGGAAAATGCCACTAAAAATAACCCCGAAAATAGATAAAGAGACATATTTTAAGTGCAAATATTCTAAAACAATTTTTTTTATAGATCGATATTTTTCGAGTTATTCGCAATTGAAAACTTGCATTTTTCGTTCAAATAAGCATGTTTTTTGACGGTTTTTCACACATAACTGAAAAACTAACCATTCTTTCAAAAAAGTTGAAATTAACAAAAATCAAGCTTAAAACGAAAAAGAGATTAGTTTTGTAGGAGTTTTGTAAGTACTAAACGAAGCCAGTTATAGCTCATTGAAGAGAATTATATTTTTTTAATAACTTGGTTCGAAGTATTCAACGTTAAGAAATGGAAAGCGTTGCATTTTTCGGAGAAATCTTCTAAAATATTTTTATGATGCTTAGCAATACCTTTCAGTTCAGCTTTGAAAAATTTAAAACGATTCGAACAAGGCACTGAAACGAAAGTTTCGAATTCATCCAAAACACGTAAAATAAGAAGTGGAGTTTTTATCTGAGAAACTTCCAACCGTACCTTTGAATTGAAAAATTACAATGCCTACCTTTTTTGCACTATCTTCAATTTAGGAGCATAGGGCGTCTACTAAACTGGACCTCCTTACTCTGTTGGGAACAAACGCCTTTAGTTTTCACGATGTATTGCCATGTTTCGCTTCAGCTAATAGAGTTTTATTCCACGTCATTGGCGGTCATCCAACTTTTCTTTAACCTTCTGGATTCCACATAGAGAGTGACATATGTCCAGACATATGAGAAAGCATACGACCGCTAGAAACTAAACGATATTAAATCGTTTTTTATTTTGTTTTCCCGTCTCCGCTTAGCATATATAGTCGTTTGACACCAAAATTTTCCAGAAATTCCGAGATGACGCACATTGCAATATGTAGATTTTTATATGAAATCTACCTAAAATCAAGGTGTTGTTACATTCTAATCACTGGTCAGTGGTTGAATCTTTAACATACACGGAATTTGGAATAAGGTTAACTTGGCGGGTGAACAAAATGCAAAATACTGTTAAAAGCAATAAAATTTAGTTTTCATTATTATTGTTTTTCCTATTCTTATAATTTTCATTACATAAATGTTATTTAATGCCTTTAAACTAAACTCAAAATTATAAACAAAATACATAAATTATTTTCTTTAAAAACATCCTCCATAATTATCACGCTAACTTTTATTATCGGCATTCAAGCTATCGTCTAAATTAGCGCGTTAACCACTTATTACGCTAAAATTATCGGGTTAAAATTATGTCGCTAAAATTAACACAATAAAATTATAGCGCTAAAATTATGGCCATAAAATTATCGCGCTAACATATAAATGCGATAAATTGTGGCTACACTTGCGTTTATTTTCAATTATCGCGTTAATTATTGCGATAACACGCAGGTGTGGCCCCAGCATTAGGAAAAAATAATTTCCATATATATTTTTTATAAAAAACTGAAAACATTTATTATATTAATGCTAAAATTTATTTTACTTTTAATTTCAGCAAAAAAATCACATCAAACATAAATATATATTTATAAAATAAGTTGATTTATTTTTATTTTAAATGTCATATCTAATTTTAGTGTTCACACCGTAAAAATAATACCTATTTGCTACGTACCTAATTTGATACGTAACAAATCATCCTACCAAATATTTGGTACGTACTTTTTTGATAACTGTTTACATCGACCATAGTCGACCTAATAAGTATAGTATGTACCTATTAGATCCTGGTGTAAACTTAGTATTAGTTAATTTAATACAAATTCAGATCTCACACAGTTGAAACATATTGTTATTTTTCTATTTTTGTATTTTTGTTCTTGAATTAAAAAGTGTTTTTCAAAACTATTTCAAAACTAGACTCTTGGTTTTTCTATTTTATTGGTAATTGGATTTTTTCGCTACAATCGCTAAACAGAAAAATTCTCAAAAATGACAATTTACTCCAAAGTTCGGAGAATTTATTCAGATTTCACAGCAGTTATTTGGGAATGAAAAAATCATATTTCATATAATTCAACCTTTGCATTTTTACTGCAGGTACCACAATTCCCGGCCAACAACCAGTTTGTAGCCCAGAAGCGTCGGTATCGCTACAATGAAAAATTCTCAAAAATGACAATTTACTCCAAAGTTTGGAGAATTTATTCAGATTTCACAGCAGTTTTTTGGGAATGAAAAAATCATATTACATATAATTCAACCTTCGCATTTTTTGTGCGTATACCATATTTCCCGGCCAGCAACTAGTTTGTAGCCCAAGAGCGTCTGTATCGCTACACTGAAAAATTCTCAAAAATGACAATTTACTCCAAAGTTCGGAGAATTTATTCAGATTTCACAGCAGTTATTTATGAATGAAAAAATCATATTTTATATTAATAAACCTTTGCATTTTTACTGCAAGTGCCAGAATTCCCGGCCAGCAACCGGTTTGTAGCCCAAAAACGTCTGTATCGCTACAATGAAAAATTCTCAAAAATGACAATTTACTCCAAAGTTCGGAGAATTTATTCAGATTTCACAGCAGTTATTTGTTAATGAAAAAATCATATTACATATCATTGAACCTTCGCAGTTTTGTCCGTGTACCACAGTTCCCAGCCAACAACTAGTTTGTAGCCCAAAAGCGTCTGTATCGCTACACGGAAAAATTCTCAAAAATGACAATGTACTCTTAAGTTCGGAGAATTTATTCAGATTTCACAGCAGTTTTTAGGGCATGAAAGAATCATATTACATACAACTGAACTTTTGCATTTTGTGTGCGTGTACCACAGTTCCCGGCCAGCAACTAGTGTGTAGCCCAAAAGCGTATGTATGGATAAAATGAAAAATTCTCAAAAATGACAATTTACTCCAAAGTTCGGAGAATTTATTCAGATTTCACAGCAGTTTTTTGGGAATGAAAAAATCATATTACATACAATTGAACCTTCGCATTTTGTGTGCGTGTACCTCAGTTCCCGGCCAGCAACTAATTTTAGGCTAAAAGCGTCTGTATCGCTACAATGAAAAATTCTCAAAAATGACAATTATCTCCAAAGTTCGGAGAATTTATTAAGATTTTACAGCAGTTATTTGGGAATGAAAAAATCATATTACATATAATTGAACCTTCGCATTTTTTGAACGTTTACCACAGTTCCCGGCCAGCAACTAGTTTGTAGCCCAAATGCGTCTGTATCGCTACACTGAAAAATTCTCAAAAATGACAATCTACTCCAAAGTTCGGAGACTTTATTAAGATTTCACAGTAGTTTTTCGAGCATGAAAAAATCATATTACATGCAATTCAACTATCGCATTTTGTGTGCGTGTACCACAGTTCCCGGCCAGCAACTAGTTAGCAGCCCTAAAGCGTCTGTATCGCTACAATGAAAAATTCTCAAAAATGACAATTTACTCCAAAGTTCGGAGAATTTATTCAGATTTCACAGCAGTTATTTGGGAATGAAAAAATCATATTACGTATAAATAAACCTTTCCATTTTGTGTGCGTGTACCACAGTTCCCGACCAGCAACTAGTTTGTAGCCCAAATGCGTCTGTATCGCTACAATAAAAAATTCTCAAAAATGACAATTTACTCCAAAGTTCGGAGAATTTATTCAGATTTCATAGAAGTTTCTTGGGAATGAAAAACTCATATTACATATAATTGAACCTTCGCATTTGTGTGCGTGTACCACAGTTCCCGGGCCAGCAAGTAGTGTGTAGCCTAAAAGCGTCTGTATCGCTACAATGAAAAATTCTCAAGAATGACAATTTACTCCAAAGTTCAGACAATTTATTCTTATTTCACAGCAGTTATTTGGGAATGAAAAAATCATATTACGTATTAATAGATTTTTGCATTTTTTGTGCGTGTACCACAGTTCCCGGCCAGCAACTAGTTTGTAGCCCAAATGCGTCTGTATCGCTAAAATGAAAAATTCTCAAAAATGACAATTTACTCCAAAGTTCGGAGAATTTATTTAGATTTCACAGCAGTTTTTTGGGAATAAAAAAATCATATTACATATAATTGAACCTTTGCATTTTTTGTTCGTGTACCACAGTTCCCGGCCAGCTACTAGTTTGTAGCCCAAAAACCTCTGTATCACTACAATGAAAAATTCTCAAAAATGACAATTTACTCCAAAGTTCGGAGAATTTATTCAGATTTCACAGCAGTTTTTTGGGCATGAACAAATCCTATAACATACAACTGAACCTTCGCATTTTATGTGCGTGTACCACAAATCCCGGCCAGCAACTAGTTTGTAGCCCAAAAGCGTCTGTATCGCTATAATGAAAAATTCTCAAAAATGACAATTTACTCCAAACTTCGGAGAATTTATTCAGATTTCACAGCAGTTTTTTGCGAATAAAAAAATCATATTACATACAATTGAACCTTCGCATTTTGTGTGCGTGTACCACAGTTCCCGGCCAGCAACTAGTTTGTAGCCCAAAAAAGTCTGTATCGCTACAATGAAAAATTCTCAAAAATGACAATTTACTCCAAAGTTCGGAGAATTTATTCAGATTTCACAGCAGATACTTGGAATGAATAAATCATATTACATACACTTGAACCTTTGCATTTTTTATTCGTTTACCACAGTTCCCGGCCAGCAACTAGTATGTAGCCCAAAAACGTCTGTATCGCTACACTGAAAAATTCTCAAAAATGACAATCTACTCCAAAGTTCGGAGAATTGCTTCAGATTTCACAGCATCTATTTGGGAATGAAACAATCATATTACATACAACTGAACTTTTGCATTTTTTGTGCGTGTACCACAGTTCCCGGCCAGCAACTAGTTTGTAGCCCAAAAGCGTCTGTATCGCTACAATGAAAAATTCTCAAAAATGACAATTTACTCCAAAGTTCGGAGAATTTATTCAGATTTCACAGCAGTTATTTGCGAATAAAAAAATCATATTACATACAATTGCACCTTCGCATTTTTGTGCGTGTACCAAACTTCCCGGCCAGCTACAAGTTTGTAGCCAAAAACGTCTGTATCGCTACAATGAAAAATTCTCAAAAATGACTATTTACTCCAAAGTTCGGAGAATTTATTCAGATTTCATAGAAGTTTCTTGGGAATGAAAAACTTATATTACATAAATTTGAATCCTCACATTTTGTGTGCGTGTACCACAGTTCCCGGCCAGCAACTAGTTTGTAGCCCAAAAGCGTCTGTATCGCTACAATGAAAAATTCTCAAAAATGACAATTTACTCCAAAGTCCAGAGAATTTATTCAGATTTCACAGCAGTTTTTTGGGAATGAAAAAATCATATTACATATAATTGAACCTTCGCATTTTGTGTGCGTTTACCATAGCTCCCAAACAGCAACAGGTTTGTAGCCCAAAAGCGTCTGTATCGCTACTCTGAAAAATTCTCAAAAATGACAATTTACTCCAAATTTCGGAGAATTTATTCAGATTTCACAGCAGTTTTTCGGGCATGAAAAAATCATATTACATACAACTGAGCTTTTGCATTTTGTGTGCGTGTACCACAGTTCCCGGCCAGCAACTAGTTTGTAGCCCAAAAGCGTATGTATCGCTAAAATGAAAAATTCTCAAAAATGACAATTTACTCCAAAGTTCGGAGAATTTATTCAGATTTCACAGCAGTTATTTGGGAATGACAAAATCATATTACATACAATTGAACCTTTGCATTTTGTGTGCGTGTACCACAGTTCCCGGCCAGCAACTAGTTTTAGGCTTAAAGCGTCTGTATCGCTACAATGAAAAATTTTCAAAAATGACAATTTACTCCAAAGTTCGGAGAATTTATTCAGATTTCACAGCAGTTATTTGGGAACGAAAAAATCATATTACATATAAATAAACCTTCGCATTTTTTGTACGTTTATCACAGTTCCCGGCCAGCAACTAGTTTGTAGCACAAAAGCGTCTGTATCGCTACATTGAAAAATTCTCAAAAATGACAATTTACTCCAAAGTTCGGAGAATTTATTCAGATTTCACAGCATCTATTTGGGAATGAAAAACTCAAATTACATATAAATAATCCTTTGCATTTTGTGTGCGTGTACCATAGTTCCCGGCCAGCAACTAGTTTGTAGCCCAAATGCGTCTGTATCGCTACAATGAAAAATTCTCAAAAATGACTATTTACTCCAAAGTTCGGAGAATTTATTCAGATTTCACAGCAGATACTTTGGAATGAAAAAATCATATTACATATAATTGTACCTTTGCAGTTTTTGTTCGTTTACCACAGTTCCCGGCCAGCAACTAGATTGTAGCCCAAAAGCGTCTGTATCGCTACACTGAAAAATTCTCAAAAATGACAATTTACTCCAAAGTTCGGAGAATTTATTCAGATTTCACAGCAGTTATTTGGGAATGAAAAAATCATATTACATACAACTGAACTTTTGCATTTTTTGTGCGTGTACCACAGTTCCCGGCCAGCAACTAGTTTGTAGCCCAAAAGCGTCTGTATCGCTATAATGAAAAATTCTCAAAAATGACAATTTACCCCAAAGTTCAGAGAATTTATTCAGATTTCACAGCAGTTATTTGGGAATGAAAAAATCATATTACATATAAATAAACCTTTGCATTTTTTGTAGGTTTATCACAATTCCCGGCCAGCAACTAGTTTGTAGCACAAAAGCGTCTGTATCGCTACACTGAAAAATTCTCAAAAATGACAATCTACTCCAAAGTTCGGAGAATTTATTCAGATTTCACAGCAGTTATTTGGGAATGAAAAAATCATATTACATACAATTGAACTTTCGCATTTTGTGTGCGTGTACCACAGTTCCCGGCCAGCAACTAGTTAGCAGCCCTAAAGCGTCTGTATCGCTACACTGAAAAATTCTCAAAAATGACAATCTACTCCAAAGTTCGGAGAATTTATTCAGATTTCACAGCAGTTATTTGGGAATGAAAACTTCATATTACATATAAATAATCTTTTGCATTTTTTGTGCATGTACCACAGTTCCCGACCAGCAACTAGTTTGTAGCCCAAATGCGTCTGTATCGCTACAATAAAAAATTCTCAAAAATGACTATTTACTCCAAAGTTCGAAGAATTTATTCAGATTTCACAGCAGATACTTTGGAATGAAAAAATCATATTATATACAATTGAACCTTTGCATTTTTTGTTCGTTTACCACAGTTCCCGACCAGCAACTAGATTGTAGCCCAAAAGCGTCTGTATCGCTACACTGAAAAATTCTCAAAAATGACAATTTACTCCAAAGTTCGGAGAATTTATTCAGATTTCACAGCAGTTATTTGGGAATGAAAAAATCATATTACACATAATTAAACCTTCGCATTTTTTGTGCGTTTACCACAGTTCTCGGCCAGCAACTAGTTTGTAGCCTAAAAGCGTCTGTGTCGCTGCACTGAAAACTTCTCAAATATGACAATTCTAGATTTAACTCTAAAGTTCGGAGAATTTATTCAGATTTCAGAGCAGATATTTTTTTTTTTTTTTTTTTTTTTTTTTTTTTTTTTTTTATTTTTTATTATTATTATTATTTATTATTTATTCAATTTATTCAACACATATACAATTAAGGCAAAACCTTTTTACAATATTCGTGCATTAACAAGAATATTTTCTCTCGTATACTATAGATACTTGAGTTTATACAATTAAAAATGGTCGTTTAAATATAATAATTTAATGAAAACATATCAAATGCTACCACATACTTATCCAATGATACTATATAAAAAAAAACAATTAATTAATGATTATTCCTCTTATAATTAAGGAAATTTACACAAAAGAAACCGATTAAATAATATATGTTTTGATTGATTTTTTGTATCCAAATATATATATTCAATTATATTTTAAATAAAAAACATATTCATTTAAAATAAATTAAAATATTTTATTCCGACTAGTTTCGGCAGTACTGGTTGAAAGCCATTTTCAAGGAAAAAAAAAATATTAAATGTATGTATAACTTAAAAAAAAAAACATTTAATAAAAAAAAATATAAATTAAATTGTCACCAAAGAATTAAATATTCTTATATATAATAAGAAATTTAATTTAATTTTTCACTCTTATTATATATAAGAATATTTAATTCTTTGGTGACAATTTAATTTATATTTTTTTTTATTAAATGTTTTTTTTTTTAAGTTATACATACATTTAATATTTTTTTTTCCTTGAAAATGGCTTTCAACCAGTACTGCCGAAACTAGTCGGAATAAAATATTTTAATTTATTTTAAATGAATATGTTTTTTATTTAAAATATAATTGAATATATATATTTGGATACAAAAAATCAATCAAAACATATATATACAACAATCCAATCAATTAACAAAAATAAACGATTAAATAATATTGATAGAAACGAAATTTATGAGCAAAAACAAAGAAAAAAAAATACGCTAGTATTACAAAGAAAAAAATACACTAATTAATTTGTAAAATATTAATCTTAAATAATTAAAGTTATAACATATTACAGAACTTGTATATTTGCCATTTACACACAAAAGTTAGGATTTGGACGAGAAAAATTCAAATGACAGCTTTTGAAAGATACCAACTGATGTTGTTGCTTTTATCTCCTGGCTTAATGAGTTCCACATTTTTACAGCATTAACAAAGAAAGACGATTGTCTAGATTTAGAATTGCAGTTGGGAGGCAAATTTAAATTCATAGTTCTAACAGATCTGGAAAAATTGAGTTTCTCGTACAAATATTCGGGCTTTCTTAAGTGAATTATCTTAAACAAATACATAACAGACATATAATTCAAGTAATTGTAAAGACTGCAGTTCAAAATTAGTTTTAAAAAAGATGAAATGGACTCACCACGTTTTTTGTTATAGATATAACGCGCACATGAATTGAAAGCAACGTTAAGCTTATTCCAATTAGATTTAGAACACCCTGCAAATATAGGCGCACAATAAATTAAGTGAGGAACAATTAATGATTGGACTAATTTCAACTTTGCGTTCCTAGGTGTAAAGCTAGCAGATGTCCATAGCTGGCTGAGAGTCATATAGATCTTACGACAAATATTAGTAACGTGATCATCCCAATTTAAGGAGTTATTAATCCACAGACCAAGATTTCTAACTTTATTTGTCATAGGAATAGACTGACCAAAGAGTAGCAGACACGAATTTAAATTAGAAACTTGAATTTTGCTACCCGAAATAACCATTGCTTGAGACTTAGCCGGGTTTATTGTTAATTTATTATTACTAGCCCATATTTCTATTAATTTAAGAATTTTATTTAGTTTGTCTATACATAAATGAATGTTAGGAAATGTACCTGATTCATAAAACTGCACATCATCAGCAAAAAGATGAAACGCTGTATTTTCCAGTGATTTATGGATGTCGTTTATAAACATCATAAACAATATTGGTCCAAGAATTGAGCCTTGGGGTACACCAGACGTTATTAGGGATGGTTGGGAAAATACATCAGCAATACGAACAGTCTGATACCTTTGACTTAGATATGATTGGAGAAATACCACAGCACTTCTTGAGAAATTATATTGCATGTGAAGTTTATGCAGAAGACATGTATGATCCACCGAGTCAAAAGCCTTAGAAAAGTCAAGCAGGACTAATATTGAAACTTGACCTTGGGCAATAGCGGTGCTTAAGTCATCGATGATCTTAATTAATGCTGAAGTAGTGCTGTGACTTTCCCGGAAGCCAGACTGACATTTATGTATCAAATTAAACTTATTTAAGTGTTCAAGTATTTGTTTTTTCATCACCCTTTCCAGAACTTTTGATAGGCACGGTAAAATACTGATCGGTCGGAAATCATGGACCAGTTCAGCATTAGCCTTTTTAGGTACCGGAATGACGTAAGCGTTCTTCCATGTATTAGGAAAAATAGATTTTGTTAATGCTTCGTTAACAATGTGTGTGACAAAAGTAGAGATAACAGGTAACAACATATGTAAAAAACGTATAGGAATATCATCAACACCTACAGAATGGGATCTAATCTCTTTTATCATCTGAGAGACTTCAAACACTGAAACATTGGCAAAATAGAATGAATTAGGAGAAGAATCGATGGTAGAGGTGTCAACAGATTGTGAAGGAGACCTACTGTTAGATGAAAGGAAATTACTGAAGTCAGATGCTTGAATGTTTATACTTTCTGAGGAACATGAGTTTGCTAAACCATGTTTTTTAAAATTATCCCAAAGAACTTTCGGAGGTAAATCAACATTGAAAATCGTTTTAAAATGTATAAACTTGGCTTTTCTAATTAGCTGAGTGACTTTGTTTCTAGCCTCAGAAAAGCATTTCCAACTAACAGAGGTTCTATTGGACTTCCAGCAAGTATGAAAATAGTCCCGCACTTTCATTAGCCTTAAAATGTCAGCGTTGATCCACAAATTGTCGTCAGCCTTTCTTAATTTAATTTTTTTAACTGGGGCAAATTGGTTCAACAATTTTAAAACGAGATTGTTAAGATACGAGAGCTTATCATTTATATCTGAAATGAAAAATATTTCGTTCCAGTTAAGAGTAAGTGCTGCCTGAGCAAGTGCATTTTGGTCGATGTTATTAAGGCTGCGTCGAAATATATAGTCACCATCCACCTTCCTACCTGCAAGTTCAAAGCTGTAGGAGCCAAATATCATGTCATGAGATGTATATAAACCAGGGAATGATAACTGAGTAAAGAAACCTAATTTAGAACTATTTTTAAGTAATAACAGGTCAATGCATGTAGAACTGTTATCCACAAAGTTCGTTGGTTCAAAAGATGCAGGGTTCATACCCATTGAATTAAACAAATCAAGAAATATAAGAACATTGCGATCGTTGGATAATAAATTCATATTAAAATCACCAAGAATTAATATGTTGTTATACTTGTTACAAATTTTATTCAGGAAGCTCCTAATTTTATTCATAAATTTAATGCTAGGTGGAATATAAATAACGCCAGCTACCAACTTTTCTTTAGTTTCACCAGTTATCTCAACAAACATCATATCAAAATCCGATTGTGCGGAGTTCTTCTTAATAATTTTAAATTTTATACTGTTTTTTATGTAAAGAGCCACACCACCAGCACGACGGCCAACACGGTCTTTACGGACTAAAGTATACCCAGGTATTGCCACAGATTGATCACGATGTTTTTCTTTAAGCCACGTTTCAGAGATAGCAATTAAATGTAGTGGTACTTCATTCATAGTTTTCTTGAACTCATCAAAGTTAGAAACTATGCTACCAGGATTAATGTGTAAAAAGTTGAAACCATTGCTTTTAGATTTAAAAGCTGATTTGAGCACAATATTTTTAATATCCATAATGTTGGAGATTATATTGATAACTAAAAAGAAAAAAAAAAACCGAATATGTTACAACTTTAAAATAAACAAAAGAAAAAAACAAATTTAACAGAATCAAAACACAAAAATAAATATATATGCAGCATCGCAAATTCACGACCAATGGAAATTTATGCCGTAACATGTTCTCCAACCGCTTCTAGAAGTGCATTGGTGTCCGAATACATAATAAAATTCTCCACATTAAATAGTTTCACAAATATTCTACCATTTAAGATTTTGGTTTGTTCAATCTTTTTATTCCTTTTCGATAGGGCTAGTTTTTGCACTCTATAATAAGCTGGAGTCAAGTTTTGTTGAACGTACACTCGAGTGTTGCCATGGTAACCATCCATACGATCCAGTTGGAAATTTTTAGCCACTTTAAAGTAGCGATGAAGAAAATTATTTTTATGGAAAATCGTTGCAAATTTAATTTTTATTGCGGGTACTGCTCTTGAACCTGTACTTTTAGGTGGAAGACGAAGCAATTCAACTTCAGGTAAGTTATTACAATCAGAATAGCCGAGGTGGCTGGATAGTGTTTGAAATATATTGGCTAAATTTTCATCTTTTTTGTGAGGTATACCATTCACAATGAGTTCGTGATCTTTCCGAAAAGCATCAAAGTCTGAATCAACTCTTTTCTCTAGAGCATTTATATTGCATTGGATAGCAGAGATTTTCTTATTGCAATCAGTAGAAATATTTTTGATTTCATTTTTCAGATCATTAGTGGCTAAAATGAGTTTTTCTGATAAATCTGAGAAAATTAGATCCAGTTTGGTATCAATATCAGCCAGAGATATTATAGGCTGGTTAGATTTCGGAACAGCGCCAGAAGAACTAAAAGTAGAAGTTGTTGGTTTGCTATCTTGTTGCACTCGCTGACGAGTTTGAATCATTTCATTCACCATTTTTTAAATTATAGTTACTTATTATGCTTCGACGAAAAGGCGTTAAAATTAGACAGATGTGATTATATATTTTACATTCAAAAACGTTCTGACAATGTTAAACAGTTCACTATGCTATTCCTTACAGATCAGGTTATTAGATGAAAATATTAGTCTAAAGCAATCCAGAACTCCAGACACTAGTATTTACTTTACTACACTTACACTTTATGCTAATTAGTTTGCAAAATGAATTAAATCTTGTGTTGACACATCAATCAACATAACATACGAAATGATTGACTTTATTTCTCCTTTAATATTATAAACATATGTTTGCAAAAACAATCGTTATTAATGTAATTGTATGTACATATATATTTTAATGTTTTTTGCTTCTAAATATTTAGTAAGAACCGTTGAAAAAAAAAAACTTGAATTTATTTAATGAATTGCAAATATATATTTTTTTTAAATTTATGATAAACGGGATCTGATGATCATGCAATTGGTTATTTTTATTAAGAAATTGGTTTTCTTTGTTTAGATACAAAACTAGGTGTCCAGTTTTATCACTTTAGGCAAACAAAACAAAAACTATGCACTAAACTTGGCAAACACTAGCACGAGTACAAATTGTCTTATTTATTTTAATACCTATAATATATAACATTATGATGCCCCTCTATACAGAAATTCACAAAAAGTTTTTTAAGGCACAAAATTATTAGTTAAAACTTTAAATTTAAGTAATCTTTTAAGGTATTAGTTCAACTTGAAACTATACAATATGAGCGGTTGGATTTAAACAATAACAAAATAATAATTAAAAATTTTCCATCAGCGTCGTGAACTAGATGTTTATTCTTTCGCCATCTTTAATTTTGCGAATCAAATAACACATTATTGAACCTCTACCTGTTTTTTGCAGGTACCATAGTTTCCGGCCAGCAACTAGTTTTCAGTCTACTTGCGTCTGTATCGCTGCACTGAAAAATTCTCAAAAATGACAATTTACTCCAATGTTTTGAGAAATAATCTAGATTTAACGATGAAAAATCAAATTTTATATTTTTGATCCTTCTTGATTTTGTGCAGTTATCACAGGGATTCTATTACGGTGATAGAATTCTGGGCTAACTTCACTGACAATTGAAATTAATTAATGAATAAGTAAATAGCATTGTTTCCCAATAAAACCCAAATAAACTATAATAATAGCATAAAATTTTCTAAAATTATTATCACATAAAACTCTCCTTGTTTCAATGGATAAAATTACGGGCTAACTTCACTGTCGACTGTCGTGACAGAAAAAAACGGGCTGAGAGTAGCATATAGTAAAAACAAAATTAATTGAAGTAGTTGATGTTATTGTTTTGTTGCATATTTTTAGAGGAATCATTTTAAAATAGGTTGTTTGAATAAAAATTAGTTTTAACTGAAAATTGAATTTAATTAATGAATAAGTAAAATAGCATTGTTTCGTAATAAAACTCAAATAAACTATCATGATAGCATAAAGTTTTCTAATATTATTACCATATGAAAATTTCCTTGTTTTACGGGATAGAATTACGGGCTAACTTCACAAAGATATAGTACCCATGGTAAAATTACCGGTAAAATTGGTAATATTACGTAATGTCTTGGAAAAATTAGTAAAATTGATATAAAATTTGAATAATCTTTATTTAATAAAAACTAAAATTTGTGCTTTTTTGTTGACACTCCGTATAATATCTAAGCTGATCGATCGATTTACAGCTGAAACCCATATGTGTAACTTTAACTTCTCTACGTGTTACCACAAATTAGAGTACTTTAGGGAAACTTTTATTTTGTCTACTGGTGTCGATCGGTGTGTTGGAATGGGTAGTTTTTTCACCTGGTAGCTGTAATGTCGCGATAGTATAATAATCTTGCTTATACATTAAGTGCTTATACATTAAGGAATAAATGTACTAACAATATTAAACATAAAGAAACGAGATTGATCAATAAAAATGAAATTAAATTGAAATGACAGAAGATTGATCACTCTCGTTTTGGAACTGAACAAAACAATTACTTAATTAAATATTGAACAAAATAAAAGTGTGCAAGTGATTTTCATTAAATTATATCTTTAATAAATAAAGATACTACAATAGCAATAATGCAGCTACTCTGGATGAGGCAAAAGCTAAATTTATGTCATTTCGGAATCAAATTGCTGCCATGAAGAAAGTTTCTCCTACCCTGTTTTTGATAGTTTTCTGATTTCCCGTGTTAATCACCCTCAAAAATCACTCGTGTTGTAATTTTGTTCATGTTCCAATTTTACATTGAACGATCAGCAGTAACAAAACCGCAACAAAACGAACCATTATCAGTGCTTCGTTGTAAATTTTTGCTGCCAAACGCACGTTCATATTTAAATATTCCTTCCATTTTTGAAGGCAAATATCGTCAGCAATTTGAGATTTATATTTTCCCATGAACAAGAAAGAAACAATGCATGAATTAGGTTTTGAAGACACGTGTCGCACACGTAATTAATACATTTATCCCAGTGTCGGCCGGGGCAAGTGTTGTGCGCAAAAAGTGACATGCGTAACGTCGTTGACAATTCTCAATTGCAGGAAAAGCGTTGAAGCGTTCATTTTCTAACCAAACGCGATGAAAGAAGCTTGATTGGGATCCATTGCGTACAGTCTAAATAAAGTAAGTTTCATTGAAAATGCTTGTAGGTTATCTGTCAATTTGAACCATAGAAATGCATTTATTCACGACTACTAAAGAATATATTTATTTATTTATTTATTTATTTATTTCGTTTTAATTATACATTTATATTATTATTCATATTACAATTACAATTATATTATTAAACATAATAAAACGAAATTAGAATCACATTTTAGCTTAGAGTTGGCTAGTGGCATGTGATACATCTTTAATAATTGTGTAAATAGATGCGTTGTGGGGTACAACAATTAAACTATTCATATATAATTGTTTAAGCATAAGTTATTTAATGGTAAATTTAGAAAAACATTTTCAAACACTACAAAAAAATGAAATAATTGGAGTTAAGGGAAAAGAAAATCGATATTCGAGGAGCTGAATAGAAATTTTTTTAGATTTTGTAGAAAGAGTTTGGGAGAGGGGTTGTTTGCTTTAATTTCGGATGGTATTTTGTTGAACACAAAAGGCGCAGTTACAAGAAAGTATTTTTTGAAGTGGATTTTATAAAACTTAGGAATTGAGCAGACACAGTTAGCATAAGACCTCAGGGTTCGATTGTTAGGATTGTGACGACTAGTCAAACGGTTACCACTTACATTATAAAATAGTTTAAGAACTCTGAAAACATATAAATGCCTTAAAGGTAGGATATTGCTCATTACAAACAGAGGCCATGAGTGCTCTCTTCTATTTTTATGATAAATTATTCTAAGTACATGTTTTTGGTTGGTCAACAATGGTTGTATATTGCTGAAATAAGTACCACCCCAACAAGCAATACCGTATTGCAGCTTAGATTGGTAAAGTGCAAAGTATAGATTTCTGAGAACTACCGGAGGACAAATCGACCTTAAAAAATAAAAAGATCTATTAAGATTACAAAAATACTGTTGGAGTTTTGCTATGTGTGACGACCAATTTAATTTTGAATCCAAATACACACCCAAATATTTAATTTCGATAACTGATTCGATTTCAATACAAGTTGTAGTACAGTTATGCGAGATGCAGTCATGCGAATGCCAGATAATTGCTTTAGGATTATGTTTTAGGGAAGTGAGGTCGAAATGGACAATTTTTGTTTTAGGACTCAAGATTAGGTGGTGCACTGAGAACCATTTTTTTAAGGTAACTAAATCTGACTCAATATCTTCAACAACATTGTGTATTGAGGTGGAACAGTAGCAGAATGCCATGTCATCTGCAAAGGCAGATATCTGACCTTTAAAGTTTTGTTGAAATATTGAGTTTATGTATAAAAGGAATAAGACAGGCCCAAGTACTGACCCTTGTGGTACACCAGTGTTAACTGTTAAACCCGAGCTGAGGATATTATCAATTCTAACGAGTTGTGGTCTATTTTTAAGATAAGACTCAAACCATTTCAATATAATACATGGAATTCCAATTGATTTCAATTTCTTAAGCAGCAGTTTGTGGTCTACCATGTCAAAGGCTTTCGTTATGTCAACAAACAGGTCTGCAACTGATTTGCTCAAATTTATGCCTTCGTGGACTCCATTTAAGAAATTCAATAGAGCGTACTCAGTGTTTTTCCCTATGCGAAATCCATATTGTTTATCACTGAGATGATTTTTTATATCTAAATATTCCATAAGCCGGTTCTTAACACACTTTTCAAATAGCTTGGAGAACACTGACTGTAATGCAATAGGTCTGTAATTATTTAAGTCTTTTTTGTTACCTTTTTTGAAAATGGGTATAACTATACCTTTTTTTAAAGTTTCAGGGAAGCAACCAGTTTCCAGGCTTAGATTGAAAATGTGTGACAGAACATCGACTAAGAATAGAGAAATTATTTTTAGTGTCTTGTTGCTAATTTGGTTGAAGCCGCAACTATTGGAACCTGATGAGACGTTTATTATTTGGTACAGCTCAAAAGCAGTTATAGGGGCGAAAATACATTGCGAGTCGTATTCAGTAGGGCAAACATATTGATAAAAACGGGACATGTGTGCAATTCACACGTGGTAGAAGTGAAACCTTCAAAAATTTTGGCTTCAAGATAATGAAACGAATGTAAAATTTCGGGAAGAGGATAATTGCAGGTTTTAGTAATGATCATAGTGATACAAAGTTTGATAATTATTTTTTACATTTTTTACATTTTATTCGTATATTTTTCATTTATTCAGACTCAGAGCTTACATTTTCGATAAATGATACAAGAGGCTTATGGTAACTAAAGTATGAAATAAATACTTTGGTCTTAATATGGTCAATATATCTTTGGAATACTGCGTCAATTACTGTTTTCGATCTTGTTGTTGATACAGTGCGACTGCTGCACATTTTCAAATTAAATTTGGCGTCCAAAAACTCAATCAACGGAATCGCTATATCCGATGCAAAATTTACATTAAAATCCCCACTTAGAACCATCGGAATTTTATCGTAATCATTTTTAAGAATTCGTGATACTTCTGGTGTGTATTTAATTAAATTTTCGTAAATGAATTCAATAATTTTATTTATTGATTGGTTGGGAGAAAAGTAGATAGCTACAATTAATACCGAAATACTATTATCTAATTTGGTTTGACATGCACATATTTCTCCCACTCTAGAAAGCTGAACTGATAATGATTCCAGTTTTTGTGTATTGAGTTCCATTTGTGGAGTAGCAACACGGGCTCCGTCATTCAAATTATGGTAGATTGCAACTCCACCGGCCCTCGTATGTGGCCTTTCATATTTAACTACAATGTCAAAATTAGCAATATCTACAATATTTTCATCATTCATCCACGTCTCGGAGAGAATAAGAAAATTCGACGACGATGCTATTCTGTCAAGCTGAAGATCTTGTGCATGAGCTCGTAAACTTTGGCAGTTAAATGTATAGAGTGACAATCCTTTCCTTGTGTTTACAAAATCATATAACAGTTTCTCAACAGTTTCTAGCCGACTCAAGCTCAATCGTTGAAACTCAGCTCGCAATTCAATTGTGGATACTGTTGCTCTTCGACCGTGGTAAAATTGTTTATCATTTTTTTTTTTGAAACAATATGTAGGCCCTCAATCGACGTTACTCGAGATAGTGCGACGTACAGGAGCTGTTGAACATGTGATTTGTCATATTCATATACAATTTCACCAAATGTACCTCCCTGGGACTTATGAATCGTTATCGCACAAGCAGACACCAGTGGGAAATGGTTACGTTTTGCAATTATTGTTTTATTAGGTACTAATGGTGTAGACGATGTTCTTCGCTCTATTGGTACTGCCATTGAAGAAAGATTGTGCTTTTGTACTGATGCCGCGGCCTTTCTTCTGACTTTTTTGCCAGTCTTAGGAAAACCAGGGAATTCTAGCCATAAACGACCTATTTCTCCTTTGTCATTATGTTCAATATAAACTAATTTTCCCGTCGCACCATTCGCCAATCCATCTGGCACGTCGATATTAGTTGTTATGATGTATGGTTTATTGATAACTAATGTCAGTTCATAAAGCAATCCTCCTGTATCAATCGTTGACATTTTGTGTAACTTTTGACGCATAGATGCTTGCTGTTCAATATTGTTGCAACCTATATATACATCAGTTGCTTCTGAAATAACTTTTTCGACTGCGGAGTTCAAAACTTTATTATTATATGCAGCAACTGAATGATTATCGAGAAACAATCGTATACCGTCGGGACAAATTCTCTCAACCTCTTCTTCAGAGTAGAACCGTGATTCAATTAATTGCAACTCGTGCTCGTCTAAAAGCTGCCCATCACCAATTTTTGTTAATATTGTTGAGAAAGTCCGGTTGGCCTGTCGCATTACTTTGCTCAGTTCGAAAAATTTCAACCCTCGCCAAAGTGTTGGCCCCGCTATTTGTCGCTTTATTTGCTTGTAAATCGGAGTAGCACGAACCGGCGGTAGTTGACGTAGATCACCGATCAAGATTATATCTAATCCTCCAAAATTCACTTGAAAATTACCGGTAATTTGCTTCAATCTTGAATCTATTTGCGACAACAATTCTGCTCCAATCATACTGATTTCATCGATAATTAATACGCGAACATATTTGAACAGTGATCTATATTGTTGTGCTACTTCAATTGACAAGGGCAGCAATTTTGAAAGACTTATCTTAAGTGGCGTGTGTATCGTTGTCCCATCAATAGCCACAGCAGCTTTGCCAGTAGAAGCACATGTGATATAAGCGTTACAAAATCCATCGTTATCCGAATAACGATTATAAATTTCCATCAAAAGTCTGATCATAAACGTTTTACCACATCCAGCAGGACCTGTGAAAAATATTTGCAACGGAGAGGGATTTTCTGACTGAAGATTATGAATGACATGCATCAAAAGATCTTTCTGTTCTTGGTTTGCCATTTTCATCAACTCATAATATTGTTCATTAGGCATAAGATTTTCTTTACGTTTGGCAATGGCACCGAGTTTATTAAGAGTCGCTAAGCGTAAATCATTGTTTACGCTCGAATCTGGATTGTCATAAAGTGCTTGAAATGGATTGGCTTCCGGAAATCTGGTAGCAACATCATGGACCTCGTCGTCATCGTCCCCTTGATCATCTTCACAACATAGTTTTCGACAAATTTCAATAGTTTTGTTGATATCTAAGTCAGATTCGAACTCTTTACGGCGTTCCAAAATTAGATGTTCATTTTCGTCATAAATCCTTATAAATTTCATCTCTTCAAGAATGTCGTTTTCTTCGTTACTAAATGGAATGTGCAGAGTCACCATTTCTCTTTTATACTCATTATAATCTGAAGCTATGTCATAGTTTCTATATCGAATATGCGTTGTTGCCTTCTACGTATATACATTCCTTGTGAATTTTTAGTATAGTTTGCAACGAATTGTGCGAGTGATAACTCTTGTAATTCTTCGGGCCGCTGTTCATATTTGTCAAACCAGTTTTCCTTCCAAATATTTGTTGAGTTCTCATCGGTATTCAGTTCGTCTAATTCTTTTTGTGTTCGTTTAATACGCTGTCGTTCAATAGGCCATATGGTAGAGATATAAACTATAGATACTGATGTTTTGGACATAGGTTCACGAAGTAAGTACCACGCTGCTTCTTGGCTCGTCAATTCAACAGTATTGAGCATATTTACACTCATTTTTCTTGTTATCTCTACTATGTCAAATTCAGGATGCTCATTCATTATGTCAAGAATTTGACGTTGTAAGTTGCTAATACCTCTATTAGTTTTATTAACATATTCAACAACGTATGCGGCACAAGAGTATTCCTCGATAATGAACTGCATGTCTGTATTTGATTGTAATATATTGAGAATAAAAGGATTGAAAGGGTTGTGCCATTTTTCATTTGGTTGTCGATTTAAAAATACTTTCGGTCTAGTAATTCCAGTTTCAAGAATATGAAAGTAATCTTCATCAGAAGAAATTTGATTTTTTTCATAAAAAGATTCAATTTTTTCGTAATCATTGTTTTCGAGGTTGATTTGTAATTGTTTATATCGTTTAGCATAGCTGGCATATCCTGGATAATCATTCTGCATTGGTTTTAATATCGTGGTGAATTTACATGGCATGAATGGAGCATCAAATCGACACTTCTGAGGTTGATTGGCGTTAATTTTTTTGTAGCAGGTGAATGTATGCTTGTGAGTTTGCAAACGAATATATCCAGACGCTTCTATTGAAGAAACCGATATCAATTGATCGATCAGCGTTATAGCATTTTGTTTGTCCCTACCAAGGGCATCTACTGGAGCATCATTCAGCCACAACAAAATGTGTGCGTGAGGACTACCACGATGTTGAAATTCTATCCGTTTGAAATAGTTGACAACATGGTGATTTCCAAATGGGCTATTTTTCTTCGATTGGAGAATAGTCAATAGTATATTGACTAATTTATTGAAATATATTGCACAAGTCACAGCATCTTCATTGACGAGTGTAGTCTTAGTTATATAATCCAGTGACGCAGCTTCTTCTGTTGAAATTTCAGCTCCATTATTTTTTAATTGATACAGTAATTGTAGTAAGCTGTTCCATCCAATTTCATTGGCACTCAAAGTAAGAAACATCGTAGGCTTTCCCAATTGTCGAATCATCGCAAAAACATCTCTTTTTCGTTCGCTCCAGTACCAAACCGAATTTGGTATTGATCGCAAAAAAGCCAAATTACTTTCGATGCAATTATTAATATATTCTTCTGATTCAATTTGCTGCCTTGTAATAGTTGTATGTTTTCCCACATGCTTGAATGCGATTGTAAGAGAATCTCGAATTCTTAACCTCATAATTTTCATAGCAACGTACAATAAATGATATGGAGTAACTCCACGCCGGTCTGCTCTTCGTAATTCACTAGTCGCAATTGTAAATGGTGTTGCATTTATTCCCTCTCTGAATGATCGGAAATGGCCCAAAAAAATCGATGGGAAAGAAAGTTCTTCAGCATGTTCATCAAAAATTATGCTTTTCGGAAGATTATTCTGTCCAGGTGCAATCCGTAAATACTCCTCATCATTCCACATCAGAGTATGTTGTTGTGCAGTGAGACTGTCTTTAATCGGTATATCTTCACTTATTTCTTCTCGATTAATTTCAGCAGTAGTATGGTCATCATTGAAAAAGCTTTCATTAATTTTAATATCGTAAAATAAATAAAGAGGAGTTTTAAGCAAGTACTGGAGCCATGTACGAAGTGTCCGTTTATTTACTAGTCCTACTAAGTAGCTTGATTTGTGAATTTTTTTTTTCTTGATATGAACGTTTATGCAATGATCATCATCAATATTCCGAGGCAAATGTTTCACCATATTGTCCACATCGACAGGTACGTTAATAATTTGGCCATAAATTCCGTATTGCCCATGAACGTGTCGCAACCGTCTTATTTGCATAAATGGGATTCGCGGAGACACAAGTCTTTCAGAAATTAAATCCAGTGGTGGTAGACATGCAGGTATCGCTTCATACTTGAATCCGTTGTATTTGGACATTGTTGGAATTACTTTTCTCTTGATTGCTTGAAAGCATGTGTTGCACAGTGAAATATCCTTACTTGTATCATAATTTTCAATTATTACACGTAGAAGGTCTTTATGTTCAGCACGTGGTGGTTTCAAATCTTGTTGGAACAACAATCGTTCACAAACGGAGCACGTATAACCATACATATTGTTAAAAAATTTTTTTCGAAATTCTTCATGAGCAAGTCTATTTCGACGAAATTGTGAGTAAGGAGTTGCAGACTGTTGATTCACTTGAAGGACACCTGAAAAACAATTCGTAATACGTGATATTAGACTTTTCTTTAAATTAATATTTTATTTCAATTTTAAATTTTAATTTTTTAATTTTTAAGTTAGTATCAATTTTTAATTTTGATAAAAACTAAAATAATTTAAAATATTTTATAATTAATAAATAAAAAAAAATATGTAAATAAAATTGATAAATTTCATCTAATTTTATAATTGAATTAAATTAATCTCTTATTTTTTAATTTTTTTGCACATCTATGTTTTTTTTAATTCAGAAAATGATCAAATACTCACTAATTTAAAGTTTATGAAAATTTACATACAAGTAGGTACTCACAATCATTATTCCCAATATCATTTTCAATTAAGGCATCACCTTGCACATTTGAAATATCCATGGGAATATCATCTGAAAAAAGTAACGAATGAGGTTATAGAGATGATGTACGGTGATTATTCATCTGACGTATAAGCAGTGCTTATTAGGACAAAATTTTTTGATTAGAAAATGTTTGAGTACTTACTATGATCACTTTCACTATTTTGAACAGTAAAATCATCATTATGCGTAATAGAACTATTATTTCCCACTCTCAATAACGCTTTACGGCGTGCACGAAATTCACGAACACGTTCCGTTGAACTTTTTGCCTCTTTTTGCTTCTTTTTTGCTGTCTTTTTAATGTTGTTTTCCCTTTTTTTTTTTGATAATTGCGACAATATTCTGCATTCCTGTTCGGCATATTTGAAGAATTTTGTATAATAATAATATAAAAGGAACGCACCCGTGGTCAATCTTCTAACCTTCCGGTAACAACAACAATAACAAACTGCGGTACCTACTATTTTAGCTTTTAGGGAACTTTTTAATTAATCAAAAGAAAATAATAATAAAATTTAAACAAATTTATCATACAAACATTTTTGATACATCACAAAAATCAAGAACTTTTAAAAAACTAATTTGTTTTTTCTAAATCTTTTTTACGATAAAAACATCGCCTACTAAATTTTGAAAATTTTTAATTTAAATGTTCGCCACACTACAAATGAATTACTAAACATATTACATAGTTACCAAAATGATAAAAATATAATATTTAATAAAAACACAGATAATTTTTTTAACGTTTAAAATATAACTCCGATCTAAAATAAATAAATAATAACGATCAATTTTTCAAACGGATTCGAAATTTCGTAAATGACATTTTTAATTCGTACAAAACGAACTCATACTAATAAAAATTTTTATAAAATCCAACCCTTAAAATTATTATCACGTGATATTGACGTTTTTTGGAAACTATCAAACAAAACAGTTTTTCGGCAAACGGCTGTAAAGTTTAACTTTACTGCCGCTGGGGAGTAGCTAAAGTCTTACTTTTTAGCCGGCGGCTGCAAAAGTGACGTCATTTTTACTTTTTCTGCCGGCGGCTGTAAAGTAACTTCCATATTTTTACGGCGGCTGTAAAGTAATTTTCATATTTTTACGGCAGCTGTAAAGTAATTTTCATATTTTTACGGCGGCAGTAAAGTAAAATAAAATGATATTATTAATTTGTTCAAAACAGAATGCATTTCAGTTCATTTTAATGAATAAAAATAAAAAAAAATTAATTTCAGAAAATTTATTACCTAAAACATATTTTTAAAAAATTTGATGCATTAATTTCATATTTATAAACAAATTTAAACGTTTGCCGAAAAAATAGTGTATTGAATTCGGAGCTAAAGTGACTTCTTGTGTTTCGTCTATAATTGTCGGCCTCCCTACGGTCGGCCGCCAAACTATAGACTCAACACAAAAAGTACGACTTTAGCTCCTAATTCAATAATATACTATTGTCATCAAAACAAAGTTTTGTTTCCTTGTTTTAATAATTTAAGAGTACATATATTTAAAATTCTTTGTTTGATCAAATAAATAAGTACCATTTGAATTGTTTTGTGATAGTTAATTGTAATTGAAAAAATTTACAAAAAAATTAACAAAAAAAATTTCAATTCTAAATATCTGAACACGATGGCATTATGTTTTATGAGATTTTAATTAAAATAGCTCCAATAAAATGGACAGTTAAACATCGATATAGTGATTTTCGAGAATTACATGATAAATTATTGGAAGAAAGAAGTGTTTCGAAAGATTTATTGCCACCTAAAAAGGTTAGTTTTTAATTTGTAAACTTGTCCTTGACTTAATTCAAATTAATTGTAAATATATGTTTTCTGTGTCAATAATAATTTTTTTATTCCACTTCCACAAAAAAAAAGGAAAATATTAAAAAACATATTCGCTGTCTCTTTTTCTGTTAAAATTTCCGTTTCATCCAGTTTAAAATCACAACGATACTAAAGAAGTTTTCACTTCAAAAATCAGATTCAGAGCTTTGAAGGTTAGAAAACTGGCTACTGAGATTAGCTGGAGTACTTGTAAAAAACTCATTGAATTCGTTTGAAATACTTTTTGGGTCATTTAACAGCTCCCCTTTTGAACTAAGAATCTCAGTTATAGGTTTGTTTTTACTAGTATTACCAGTAAGATCGTTGACTAACTCCCATTGCTTTTTTATATTATTCTGACAGCTGTTGAATTTATTTTTAAAGTACTGTTCTCTCGCGTCATGTATTTTGGTATTCAATTTCTTTAAGTACGTTCGTAGGTAAGTGGCCAATTTGCTATTAGTGGGATGTAATTTGGATTTCTTACAGAGAAAATTTTTTTTGTGAATCTTTTTAACTAAACGAGGGGTTATCCATGGTTTTAAGTTTTTATGCTTGGAATTTCTATTTTTCACAAACTTTGCGTTTGCAATGTGGTCAGCTAATATGATCAAAAAATTATCAAATGCTAGGGATGCGTTTTTTTCCGTATAAACTGAATACCATGTTTCGGCTGTTATAGACTGTTTTAGTTTTGAATAGTCAATGAGATACTGAGCGGTCTTTGCAGGCTTCTCTGGCACTGCTTGCTTTGAGATATTTATAAAATATATTATAAAATGGTGGTCAGTTATATTCAGGTCAATCACTGAACTAAGATTGGCAAAACTATAGTTGGCATTGGTTCTACCAAAAATATGGTCAATACATGTGGAGGTGGTATTACTAACCCTTGTGGGTTCATTTATGCTAGCCGTTAGGCCAAAAGAAGACATCAAAAACATGTACTTATCGCGGTCACTAGATTTACTTAAGATATCCAGATTTACATCGCCTAAAAAAAAGAGGTTTTTTGTATTAAATGAATAAAGCACTTTTTTAAGCTCATCAAGAAAGACTTCTATACTTACAGAGTGAAAGCGATACACACAAATGAAGGTATAATCAATTTTATTAATTCTTATATCAAGTCTCAAGATGTCAGCGCTGTTGGCTTTAATTTCAGAGAATTTTGCGTTAAGCGAATTCTCAACGAAAACAGCAACACCGCCTGATCTATAATTTTCGTTATATTTACCATACAAGGTGTAATTGGGTATTTTGTTGTGGTGGTTTTCAGATTCACTAATCCAGGTTTCCGTTAGAAAGATTAGCGATGGAATATTGCTAACCGTGTTAAGCTCGAGAATTAATCGATTGAAATTCTTTCTCATACTTCTTATGTTCTGCACACAGAAATTAATACTGCTCAAATATGCCAGGGTTGCTTTGGAGAAGACAACGATTTGCACTATAAGAAGAAAGTAAATTGTTACATGTAAAGCTCTGAGAATTATTTAGATTTAACATATTTGAATTACAAATTCTTATTCTAGGATTATTATATAAAACAAAGTAATATTATTTAGATTAATCGGTGTATATACTTATGTTATAAATTTAAGATCATCAGGGCTTTCAATAATCACGATTTTTGAATTGTCAGTCTTCCTCATCCTTATAATGCCATTCCGAACCCACAGATGTTTGTACTTGGCAGTTAGTTTTACTTTTTTGGCTTGGTTAAATAGATATCTTTTATGGCTAGACAAACTGTCGTTGATATAGATGTATTCGTTATCAGCAGCAGAATTGTTGAATGTATGCGATTTTATTTTTATTTTGTTAGTGTTTTTTTTATGCATAATTTTGTCTTTTGTTATTTTCCGAACAAATTTAACAAATAATATGTCTGATGACGATTTAACTGCATTATTAAATTGCCCAGCTGATTGTAAAATATTTTTTGATTTATCGGTAGTAATGTTGTTTAAGATATCCGCATATGATTCACTTTTTGTTTTTTTTTGTAGCAATTATCAATGTCATCTGACGTAATAGATATATCAAGACTCGTTTTTATAATATTTATAACCGTATTTGTGATATTCACGTCATCAATTTTTGGTACACCGGTAATTTCAATACAATTTTGGAGAAAGTTTTGCTCAAGTTGATTAATTCTTTTAATATTTTGAGTGATATCCTGCTTAAGATGTTTATTTTCTTCTTCCAGATTTTTCACCCGAATTAAAGTAGATTCAAGATTTTCAAGCCGCTGCATGATTGACGAAAAGTTGAGATTGTTATCCTTTTCCATTGATTCCAGTTTTTTTGAAATAGTATCATAGTTTGACACAGCTACTGGTTTTGATTGCGATTTGTTTGCGTAAGGTTGTGTAACTGTAGAACGTATTGTAGTAGTTTTTGAGTGTGTACATGCTGTGCAAAACCATGTAGATTTCCCTTGGAATAAATTTTCAGCTTCTGTTGGATTTAATTTTACACAACTAATATGAAAAACACCATTACACAACGTACAACAGATTTTTTGATCTAAATCACGATTAACTTTTTGACCACAAACAGAGCACACCGCCATTGTTAGTTTCAAACTTATTAATAAAAAACACAATCTGTTGTTTCAACACGGGCGGTATTTCAGTAGTCCAAATAAACTTTAATAATTTTTGCACTCAATTTAATGATAGATTGTTTAACTTAAAAAATTATTTAATTTTGGTATATTGGCTTATTTTATTTTAATTATGTTTTATTTTCGCTTTGTTTTTTCTTCGATGTGTTCCCCACAAAACATAAACGAAGAAATCCATGGAAATGCTTTCCATGCGTATGTCTTCTATTGTAATTGTATTCATTCCACAACTAGTGAATTTGATTAAAATTCTTTAACAGCTCTATAGTTTATTAAACATTCCCCTAACAAATTAAGCAACAAACTTGTTTTGTTTTTCGCTATCTTTGATGTTTTTATTTCAATATGGCGATACAAATTTTTGCATGAAAACTGGGAATTAAACGAAATATCTTAGAGTCGTGGATAAAATAGCATTTTGTATTCGCTTAGGATGATGGCAATTCTTCACTCGTATGATTCCCTCCACTCGCTACGTTCGTTTCGGGAAACTTCATCCTCGTGAAGAATTGCCTTCAATCTAAGCTCATACAATAATCTACTATTCTACTTCAATTCTACTACGATGTGCAATACCTTAACATTTTCGAATACGGCAGTGTTTTCAAAAACGCAAAATTCTACATAACAGTGAAGAAAGCATTTATCGTTGAAGCCAGTGTGTTCAGGAATTGTTGCATTTTTGCAGTTGTGAAAATAGTGGCAGCCTGTTTTCCAGATGTCCTGCTTAAATAACAACAGCTGAACCTCGTTCATGTATGGATGGGGCATAAAAGCATTTTCCTTTGTTGCATATGTAAGTTATTTAAAACACTGTGCAAGTGAGGATATTTACACTCGATAATAATATAGCTACAAAAAACATCAAAAATGTAAATTTTAGTTCGTGAAAAAAGTGCAGTTTAAAGTTTAATAGTCAAAACTATCTGTTCAGTACAAAAAGAAGTGATATCCTGAGTGAAACAAAAGTTTCTAGTAAAAATAAAAGTACAAAATAATATTAATTTATTTATTTATATTCGAATGCAAATGTGGAATGCGTTATTTATACGATCGACTGAATTGAGAGAAAAGCGGAACCATCACGAAACCTCAGTGACAGTTAAGACTTTTATTTAATGTGAAATATTTTATACAAAATGAAAATTCTATAAAAGAAATGCAAGCTAATTAATTAGTTAGTATTTTATATTGCAGACCCCAGTTTGTAGATTAAGAACATGTTGTTTGAACAGAATTTCCTTAAAGTTCTAATCTGTTAGTCCTGAGGTATCGTGATGGTTCCGCACTTCTCTCTATTCAGTCGATCGTATAAATATCGCATTCCACATTTGCATTCGAATATAAATAAATAAATTAATATTTTTTTGTACTTTTATTTTTACTAGAAACTTTTGTTTCACTCAGGATATCACTTCTTTTTGTACTGAACAGATAGTTTGACTATTAAACTTTAAACTGCACCTTTTTCACGAACTAAAATTTACATTTTTGATGTTTTTTGTAGCTGATATCACGAGTTTTTGTAGTAAATAATAAATTTTATGAGCTTGGATTATAATGAAATAAATAATAAAATTAGTAATAGGTAATTATTTCATTTTGATATAAGCAATTTGAATTTGTGTCATCGATTTATTTGTATACCAACTTTAACGATTGATTGAATTATTTCCAATTTTTCTGCTCTCATAAAAACAACATACCCAATAATCCGCAAGATATATAATTTGGGCCAAAGTTTCATCTAGTGGTATGGGTTGGTTGGGTGAACCTCGCATATTGACACCGAATATTTTGAGGAGTATACTAGAATTGCTTCAGCATATGATGTAACACCAAAATATAAGTCTCCTCATGTTTGATATTTGGTCCAGAATCTACAATAATTTGTTTATCGCCTTCAGATGAACTTTCGATGTTAAACATGGCTTAGAACTATAAAAAAAATGTAAGTAACAGATTTAGTTCAAGTATTATTGCTTTAATATTAATTTCAAATTTCTTTAATATTAAGATTAATTTCTATGTGATTTTTCAATATACAAATACTGAATTTATATTGTCTCACTTTTGTTTTATTTAACTAGAAACTAATTTTAATAAAATTATTTTTGAATTAAAAATAATTTTCAGAGTATGTCATTTCATATTTCAAAATAAGATTCAACAAACATTTACCCACTTGTTACGGTGAAAATTTTTGTTTATTTGTACCTGCAAATCGACTGAAACTATGCAATTTGCTGTCCTACTTGAAAAAATTTTGACAGCTATAAAAGTTGATCATTAGAAAGAGTATTTGCATACCCGGGAACATTATTAGGGACAAAAGCATTAAATAGCACACGCGGTGTTCTTGTAGGGGTCTAGTGATCGGCACTTTACGGTGCAGTTTTTAATTTCATTTAAGTTAGATCGATAAATACATATGTTTAAGAAAAAAGCTATATAATAATGTTTTTATGACAACTTTCTTTCTAATGTTTCTTAGTCAAGACCAGAATCATCATAGTAAAATTTCATTAAATGATATTTTTGAAGAATATAAAACGAACACACCAACCATAATTTCTATAATTTAAAATTTCTAGAAAAAGTGATTGCATACTCTGGATTATTGTTTGGGACAAAGGCTCTAAATAATACACTCCAATATTTATTTGTAGGGTCTCCCTATTGGCACATTTTTGTATAGATTTTTAAACGAATTTAATTTAAATTGAGCCCTGAAAATTTTTGGAAATATTCAGTCACTCACAGTAAAACAAATTATAATAATGTTTTTATGACAACCTACACACCTAAGCCTTAACACATTTCTTTTTTAAAAAAATTGTCTTGTTAAAACCTTTTACGCAGAATCAGAGTAAAGTTTTAGAAAAAAATATTGTAATCCAGAAAAAAAAATTATTTGGAACAAATTCACTAGATAATATACCCCGCTCTTATTTAAAACACATATTTCACCCTACAAAGGTCCATACGCATTAAAAGAACAAATTATAATATGTAATGTTTTTATCTCACACTGAAAACCAAATACATTCCCTTTTAAAATTGGTCTTAACTGTTAGCTAATTTGCTTCAGCTTTTTTATGCAAAATCAGAGTAAAATTAGATGATAATAAAGTTTTTACTTCTTATGACAGTTTCCTTTTTAATTTTTTTCTTAACAACAGAATCAGAGTAAAATTGACATTTGTTGGTTTTTTCTTTTGATTGTAAAAAGCGTTCAATAGATGGAGCCAAAGACAGTAAAAAACTTATTCGTCTTAAAAATTATTTTAACATTAGTTTTTCAAAACTCAAACCTTTTTTCAAAATGTTTTATTTTAACAAATTTTGTTTACAGTCATGTGTATTAAATTCATTTCATATTAATATTTAAAGGTGAGTTTATGTTAAACGAGTCGCCATAAGCTTATATTATATGGACAACATTAGATCAAAACCTTTTTTGAGGTTATGTCTACTAGGTTCAGCGTAGCGAGATATACTGTCAACAATGGAATCTTTCTGTGAATTTAAACAAATATAAAATAATCATTTTTACCCATGGAGGTCGACGAGCTTTAAATGAACATTGGCGTTTTGGTGGAGAACCGATAGAGATTGTAAAATCATACAACTATCTAGGCGTAGAGCTAACGCCAGAATTATCCTTTCACCCGCATTTAAAAACAAAACTAAAAGCAGCTAAATCTGGCATGAATTGTATATGGAATGAATTCATGTATAAAAGCTGTGTCCCTTTTTCTAGCAAAATCAAAATTTTTGAATCAATTTCTAGAGCTTTTCTGTGTTACAGCGCCCAGGTATGGGGTTTTCTTGAATATTGCGAAGTTGAACAATTACAGAGATTTTTTCTATAAAGGATGTTCTGTTTACCCAATAACACGCCAAATTATATGTTATATTTCGAATCCGGCTTACAGAAAACATTTCAATACACTCTTAAAATGCACTTCAACTATGTATATAGTTAAAATTCTACAATATCAAAACCATCGTTTACCAAAGGTATTAGCTTTAGAAACTATCAAGTTGAAATCGTTTTGGGTTTCGGAATGGTACACCTTAGTTGAAAAATGTGGTTTATCGTTATGTCTAGAGAATCTAAATATACAAGATTTAAAGCAGCATACGGAACAAATCTTAAACAATCTAATGGAAATAGACAGATGTGAATTTGTGGAGGACGCTCATAGATCCACTTTTCATTTTGATTATTGTAAATTAGAATATATAAATGTACAAAATACTTCATTGACAAGATCGCGTCGCATAAAATAATGGTGATATTTGTTACGGAGTAGTCTGGTGATCAGCGAATCAGTTGTATAATTCCCTGATTTAGAGACGCGCTACTTTCTCACCCGCATAAAATTTGCATAAGGGGAGATTTTTCTTTTATCATTTTCGTTTCTCCTTTAACCATATTTTCTTAAACTCAAACCGTAATTGCCATCTACAATAGTTCCCGTGAAACAAAGATTGTCCCAAAACAGTTGTGTAATATTTTCCAATATAATTTCCTTTATTCAGGCTGTAATCGTTGATTGCTATAAATTTAGCATAAAACAATTGTACAGTAACATTAATTCGTAGTTTCGCTATTCCCATATAGATTTCCTGCAATCGTTTTATAATCCATGTTTCTGTTTATAATTATTCTACAACTTTAGTAAAGGTTGGAGTCTTTACTCTTTATTAGTACACATATTTGAGACTGTCCAACAGACGAGATTGTTCAACAAACAAACTTATTGTGTTTATCGATTGGTGATGTAAACACGGTCGATACTTCTGCCTATAAATACGCCTAGCCGCGTATAGAGGCCCTCTTTGTCGCTGAATTTTTATTCGATTATGATATCAATCAGGTGTTTGATATTTTTTGAGTTGGAATGTAAAACTCTGACGATTAATAAAAAGAAACGTGGCTAGTGTTTTGTGAATTTGTTCCGTAATGTCTCGTAATCGTGTTAAGTTTCATTTTAATTTATTGCAATTAATTAGTAAAAACCGTGTTGTTGATTAAATTATGAATATTTATCAGCCAAATGGCGATCATATTGGTAAAGAAAATTTGCATTTGTTTCTTCGTAATTTATTGAACGCGAAAACCCTAACCAAAAAAAATTGAATCTGTGTTTTTGTGTGTTTGTCCAAGTTAGTATAATGGTCGTTATTTCGTTCGTAAAAGGAGGTTTACTATTCTGGTAAATAACAGTAGAAATCAAATTTAGTGAAACTGACATAAAAACGTAGAAAACTATTAATTAAACGTGTTATCATTATGGTAGTTTATTAGCCATATAGTATTAGTGAAAGTCAATACCGGTCAAGGTCGTAGAATAACTTTCTCTGTTATACATAATTAAAGAGACACAAATGATAAAAAAATCGCACATGTCGTGGTGGTTATCACCTTCGTGAAAATTTATCTCTCGTGAGTCGTATAAGTAAAGTTACCTTAAATAATTTAAAACAAAAAAATTATTAAATTAAGAAAATAGTCAAATTTGAGTGTAAACTAGAAAACTAAATATCATATAAACGTAGCATATTATTCAAAATTGTTTTTGTGAATGTGTGGCTCACACGCTTGTTATAGATTAGCCTTGACTTATAAATAAAGAAAATAAATCAAAAGTAGAAAAAAAGAATAACGAACCAAAAATATTTTTTTTGTTGTTGCGTGGTTTTGTCGGATATAAAAAAAAAAGTTCGACTTTGTCAAAATGCAGCAACCAAACGGAAACTAATAAAATCGGTTGCAAAATTTTGAAACTAATTATCTGTCCGAAGTTTACTTGTTTTAAATCGTTTACTGCTGAGTCGTGTTTGGCTATCAAGGAAGAGAATAAAGAAAGAGGGGGAAACTGTACTGGATTTATTTGGTAACTCGAAGATTACTGTTGATAATAATTTAGTAAATTGATGGATGACCAGCTTTACCTATATTGATTGATGATCCAGGAGAGAACGGTGGCCTTGCCTGTGCTACGGTGTTACGTTGTGCGAAGATACCAACATACTACTCCAAATATAGCGAAAGGATTTCCTGTTTGTTTTACATTGAGGTTAATGACAATATTGTGCGAAGCAGTTTCGATTGATCACCTGAACCGGTATCTAGTCGATATTATAATGATCGGCTGAACGTGAGCTTGAGCAGTGGGATTGGACAATATCATGGGGTGAGTTCGATTTTATTTTATTTTATAATGAATGTGAATGAATGCGTAGGTGAGCGACTGCGGGTGCATGAATGTATGGATGTGTGGATGTGGGTGTGCGTGAGCGACTATATTTGTAGCATTAACGTATGTTTTTTTTTTCAGAATCCAATGGGAACTATATAAACAAGAATTTTATATAAATAGGGCAGAACTTATTAATAAAAACTTCAAAATAATTAAATAAAAAGTTGAATGCAAAAATGTTACACGTTGTTGTTTATTAATAATTAAAATTTATAATAAATTGAAATTTTCACTGCAAAAAAAAAATATATTCATATTAAATAATTGTTTTTCCATGTAGTTATAAAAAGAAATATTTAACAACATTTCAATGGTATTTGTTTAGTAAATATTTGCTCATATTAATTTAAATACTGCCTAATTTAATAAATAAATACATACACACATAAATATGTATATAAATATATTTATAATATAATGAATTAATGCTTGCCGAATTAAAAATTAAAATACATATGACTTTATATTTCCATTATTGTTTTTTTTTGTTTAGAATTTTTCTTTGACAAATTGTTGTAGATGGTTTTGTTTTTATTTCTATTTAATTCAAAGTTTTGGCATATATTTATTTGTAACTGATGAAGTAATGACACGACTATTCTGCCACTTCTTTTTCCTAAAACAAATAAATAAATTAAATAAATTTGCCAATCATAAAACTAAAACAACAGTAGTAATAAATTAATTTAAAAGAATATAACAAAATGATAATATAAATAAGCAACTAACCAAACCTCGCAATAAGTTCATTTAAACTTGTTGACCATTTTATGTTTTCTTTATACTGGTTGCATAAATGTTGTAAATATCCACAATCCTGAAAACGAGAACAAGCTAATCTATTGGATTGAATATGAAAGCTTGGGCGTATCGCGTGATGTGAGTGCGCGTATGGGCATGGATGTTTGTATATGTGTGTGTATGTATGTGAATGAATGAGTGGATAGAGTACGTGAGCGTGTGAATGTGTGAGTAAATGCGGGGTTGACAGGGTGATCGTGGTTCTTTACGTATACGGGGGTCGCCAGAGTCTCAGTCTTTCACTTGCTTTTTCTCATATCCGTTCTTATCATGAGAGAAGCTCTTATTAATTTAAATGCAAGGGCCTTTCAAAGCGGTACATCTAGCATTTGCTCGTTATGTTACTTGGGTGGAATCGAAAACGTTTTCCACTTCGTTGCAATTTGTCCAATATTAAAAGATATACGTAGACACAAATGTTTAAGAAAAATGAATTATCAAGAGATGAGTTTCTATCCTTCTTGAATGGCGCTAAGCATGATGCTTTGTACGAGTTTGTGAATTCCGCGAGTAAATATAGGTTATTATTAATAAGTGAAATTAATGTATGAAGGACGGTATGCTGTTGAAAATAAATTATTTTCCTCATACAAAATCTATGTAAAAAACCAAAATAAAAGGAAACGAAAAAATTTTCGGTTTGCATTTCGTAAGTAGTATGCAGTTGAAAATAAGAAAAAGTGAAAAACGTACCTGTCAATAGATGTCATGACTACCCGTGAAGACTTCTTATTTTCAAATTACGAAGCGAAATAAATGTAGTTCCATTTATTTCGTACGGAAAATAAAAATAAATTGAATGTTTGACAATTTGACAGTGTTATATTTGTTGATAGCATTGTTTTTTTAAGTGTGTATACAAATGAATGTTCTTCATTTACGTAGATTTCTTTTTCCATTTTGTAGATTTTAAATTTCGTTCCGAAATAAATACACCTTTTCGAAAATAAAATTTATTTTCAAGTGCATACGCGTCTTTAGATGAAAATATGGAGGGGCTGAAATCTCACAGCTCTGAGATATCAAGACTTCGGTCTGGGTAAAGGATATGTAACGGCAGGACTATTGCTCTTTTGCACTAAAAATAATGATTTTTATTTTCAATTATAATTTCATTGATTTTATTAAAGGTCGCAACATTTTTGTATGCTACTGTTAAGATTTAGTTACGTCACTCAATTTCAACAATTAACATGTTCGATTTAATGTTTTTTTTATACGTTAGAGAAATTGTTGATATTGTTGGAAAGGAAAACAGAAGCGGATAATCTGGTTGTATGCGAGAAGGCAGCTATATATATATATATGTAAAATTATAATATAAAAATGAGAATTTTGCTAATTAATTTAATCAGTAAAATTTTAAAACTCAAAGTTATTGTTAAGTTTAAATTTTTCATGCATGAAAGTTAAATGATTAAAAATAAAATAGTGTAAATTTTTTGAAAAGTTTTTTAAAAATTAAAATAAATATTATAGTGCAATTTTCTTGTTATTTATTTATTTGTTATGTGCTGTAGTGGAAGTTGTCTTCTTTTATTAAATGAAAAAAATGAATAAAGAAAAAAGAAAAGGAAAAAAATATAAAAATCGAAAGCTTAAGTTATTTTGAGAAAATAATAGTGTTATCTGAACGTTTTTGTGTTTTATTTATATACGCAGTGTTAGTATGTATATGGGAAGAGCATCTACCACCAATATTGTGTCGGATGTAAAAATTGAGTCATGAATTGGGTTTAGATGATAACACGTTAAATTGCTTAATACCTAAATTGGATCTAGAAGAAGTATTTACAGGTGGTCTGTTATTTTGCAGTTCATAAGATTTGTGAACTTATCTTACTATTTCTGAGTTATTGATTTGAGTTATGTATATGGTTGGAGAGATCGGCAACATGTTTGTTTGGAATAAGAAATTTTGGTGTTAATATTAATGGTTTTGTCAGACATCCAACCAAAGAATTATGTATATGGTTACAACAAAGATCTGTCACAAAGCAAACATGGCCAGGCAAATGATATATGAAGAAGACAACAGTCAAGACAACATTGAAGATGATAAAATAATGTAAGCTCAAATTTTAATTTCTATAATTTTTGATTTGATTTTTGAGCTTTGATAAATTAATTTCTTTATGTCAGTAAATTTATAAGTTGAGTTTTCAAAATGATAGAAGGGATTTCCAAGTGAAATTCGGTTTGTGTTAAATTCAGTGTTTCAGGTATAATTATATTAAAGTTTTGAGCTATCCGTAGCAAATTATATTATAGTTTTTTTTTCATAAAAAATCAATTTATTATAGATATTGATATAGTTTTCGGAAAAAAACTTTCACGAGGACATGGTTTTTAGCTTTGGGCAGCGATGTATATCAAACATAACTCTTTGTTAAAGTACAAGTATTTTTTATCTCTGTTTAGAAATTTATTACAAAACTAACACGAAACATCAATACGTTGCCGGGAAATTATAATCCAAATTCCAAAAATATTGTCAAATTAAATAAAATCAAACTTTTTCACAATACCAAAAATATTCCAAAAATTAGAATGAAATCAAATATTTCAACTTTTTCTAAATTCCGATAATATTCCAAAAATTCTTATAAATTCAAACTTTTCCAAAATTGTAAAAATATTGCAAAAATTATTACAAAATCAAAAATTGAAACTTTTTTCAAAATTCTAAAAATTATAATAAAATCAAAAATTAAAAATTTTCCAAAATTCTAAAAATATTTCAAAAATTCTTACAAAATCAAAAATTAAAACTTTTTCCGAAATTCTAAAAATATTGCAAAAATTATTACAAATTCAAAACTACAAACTTTTTCAAAATTCCAAAAATATTTCAAAAACTATAACAAATTCAAAAATTTCCATGTCCAATTTCATTTTAAATTACATTTACGTCATAAAAACAGCTACTGAAAAAACTTCAAAAAAGTACAAAAAAAATTTTTTTTAACCGGAATTGAAAAACCGGAAGTTGGGATGCAGAACTGTTGTGAACTGTATAAAATGCTTATATACCAAGTTTCATCCAATTCGATTATCAGGTTCAGATGTTATTGAGTTTTAAAAAAACAGGTGTATGGATCACCCCCACCACTTTGCTCACTATCGCTCAAAAATCAATCAGTTCCTTGCCATACATATTTGCATCTTTTTCCAAAGTGTCATCAAAATTCATTCAAAAACGAATCTAGTACGCTCCCAACAAACATAAAAACACGATGGAAAAATCCACCTGTTGTATGGTGCACCCCCCAACCCTTTTAGTGGAGTCAAATTAGTAAAAAAAAGTGATATATTTGATGTAAGAGCAAAGTTGAATTTTTTTTTTGTTTTATGTTAAGGACATAAAAGTTAGTGGGCATGTAATTATTTAGCAAATTTGGAATTTTGAAAAAAGTTTGATTTTATTTAGTTTAACAATATTTTTGGAATTTGGATTATAATTTCCCGGCAACGTATTGATGTTTCGTGTTAGTTTTTTAATAAATTATTAAACAGAGATAAAAAATACTTGTACTTTAACAAAGAGTTATGTTTGATATACATCGCTGCCCAAAACTAAAAACCATGTCCTCATAAAAGTTTTTTGCCCAAAACTATATCAAAATCCTTAACTTAGACCGAAGTCTTGATATCTCAGAGCTGTGAGATTTCAGCCCCTCCATATTTTTCAATTGAAAACATAATTGGCGTAAAATTATTTATGCTGTGTATTTTATATGTTTGAAAAATGTTTGAAAAAAATTGAATATCACATTTTTTCAAAATCTTATATCAAATATTTACAATAATTGTAATAACATTTTAATTATTTACCAAAAGCAATTTAGGGCATTGCAAGAAAAAAAAGTTTTGTAGGTTATGTATAATTTAAAAAAATATTTTTTATTAATTTGAATTGCATATTTCACTTTTATGCAAAATACATGATAATAGCATAAATAATATCGTATATATGGTAAAATGTCAAAAAAATGCAAAAATTAATGTTTGTTTTTCATGCCCAAAAATGGGCATTTAAATTAAGGCAACATAATTTTAATAATACTTAGAAATATTTCAAAAATAGTGAAGCGACCTACTCAAAAAACACTAAAAAACCAGTTTTTGCCATTTTTGAGGCACTTCCGGACCTGCAAATTTGCTAAATAATTACATGCCCACTAACCCTTATGTCCTTAACATAAAATAAAAAAAAAATTCAACTTTGCTCTTACATCAAATATATCACTTTTTAGGGTTCCGTTTTTTATACGGAACACTATTGGTGAGAGTACAACGTGTTTTTCACATTATTTCGATTTTCTCGTAAACCATCAATCCGATGAACTTAAAATTTGAGGTGCTTATAAAACTAACTTATCCACACAAGGTGGTGGGTTAAAAAATAAATAAAGTTGTGTTCGTTTATTTTAAGGAGGTACGATGCAAAGCCTTTGAAAACATACATTTTTTTATCGAGACGAGTAGGGTATCATATGAAAGGGCTTCATTTCAGCATTATTTAGAAATATATTTTCGAATTTTACACCTCACCATTTTTTGTATAATTTTGAAAAATGACGTTTTCTGGATGTTTTATTGCCCCGAATAACTCCGACCCTACTTCATCAAAAATCTTGAAATATATTTGGAATGATAGAAAATTGAGTACGTTTTTAATAAAAAATATAGAAAAGTGGCAGATACTCATAACTATATTTATTAAAGGGGTGGGAATGTTAAGGGGTAAAAACATCATTTAAAACCAGGTCAAGTGACCTGAAAGAACACTTGATTTTAGAAATATTGCCATTTTTTTAGAATTTTGCAATGCATAGTTTTTGAATTATTATCAATAAAGTGACACAAAAAGTTGGTCCTTCCCCTTGCATTTCGAGCCTAATTAACAGAAAAATTTGAAAAAATTCACAGAGACAGGAAGTTTGATAAACTCTGAACGAAAAATATAGCGAACTCTCAAATAATTATATTTCTGTGTGTTTAGGGGATGGGTGTAAAAGGGGTAAAAAAAAACTTTTTTTGACCCAAGCGAGTGGGGTATCATTTGAAAGAACACCAAATTTCAGAAAAATTGCAATTTTTTTTAGAATTTTCCGGTACACATTTTTTGATTTATTCTAAAAAATGTGCAAATTCCAGACCGTTCCCCCCCCCCCCCCCCCCTACGTTTCGACACTGATTGACAGAAAAAATGGAAAAAATTCAAAGAGACAAGAAATTTGCTATATTTTGAACGAAAATTATAGCAAACTCTCAAATAATTATATTTCTGTGTGTTTAGGGGATGGGTGTAAGGGGGAAAGAACACCAAATTTCCAAAACACTGCAGTTTTTTTTAGAATTTTGCGGTACACAGTTTTGGAGTTATTCTAAAAAATGTGTAAATTCCAGACCGTTCCGCCCCCACTACATTTCGACACAGATTGACAGAAAAAATTGAAAAAATTCACAGAGACAGGAAGTTTGCTATATTTTGAACGAAAATTATAGCGAACTCTCAAATAATTATATTTCTGTGTGTTTAGGGGACGGGTGTAAGGGGGGTAAAAAAACCTTTTTTTGACCCAAGCGAGTGGGGTATCATTTGAAAGAACACCAAAACATTGCAGCTTTTTTTAGAATTTTGCTGTACACAGTTTTGGAGTTATTCTAAAAAATGTGTAAATTCCAGACCGTTCCCCCCACTACATTTCGACACAGATTGACAGAAGAAATTGAAAAAATTCATAGAGACAGGAAGTTTGCTATATTTTGAACGAAAATTATAGCGAACTCTCAAATAATTATATTTCTGTGTGTTTAGGGGATGGGTGTAAGGGGGGTAAAAAAAAACTTTTTTTGACCCAAGCGAGTGGGGTGTCATTTGAAAGAACACTTAATTTAAGAAACATTGCAGCATTTTTTAGAATTCTGCGATGCACAGTTTTTTAGTTATTGATAAAAAAAGTGCTATTTTAAGTGTATGTATACCACCCTATATTTCGACGCTGATTTATAGAACAAATAATTCCTATTTAGACCATTAAAATACTGGTTAAATCTTTCTTTAGCTAACATAAACAGCTATGGATAAGATTTAACCTCAAGTAACATTTTTGATCAATGTAGATGTGATTGACATTTACTATTGACGTTTACGATTAAACATTTATTCTGTTATGCGTCCATAGTCTGGCGATATAAAGACTTTACAACATAACTTTATGTCATTTATTTTTGATATTGTGTTCTTTTACATTCACGGAACCCTTGGCGAGCGAATTTTATTCGCACTTGTCCGACTTTTTTTACTAATATGACTCCATTAATTACATTTACGTCATAAAAGCAGCTACATTTTTTTTTCCAAAAAATTGGCTAAAAAATAAATGAAATCATTTTTTGACACACTTGACAACATTTTTTTGACGTACTTATAATGCCATAATTCTCAATAATAATAATAAAACCGAAGTAATTTCAGTTCAAACAAACAATTTTATTTTTTTCCAAAAAATTGGGTAAAAAAATAAATAAAAATCTTTCTTTTGACACACTTGACAACATTTTTTGACAAACTTATAATGCCATAATTCTCAATAATAATAATAAAACTTCATTTCAAACAAACAATTAATTTTATTTTTTTTCCAAAAAATTAGGTAAAAAAATAAATAAAAATCTTTCTTTTGACACACTTGACAACATTTTTTTGACAAAATTATAATGCAATAATCTAGTTTTTGATCTCACATACCAATCCCGACCATCAAGATTTCTCCAAATTTAATGTTCCTACTCGTAATCACTTAAAACGAAACGATATAAAGACTTTACAACATAACTTTATGTCATTTATTTTTGATATTGTGTTCTTTTACATTCACGGAACCCTTGGCGAGCGAATTTTATTCGCACTTGTCCGACTTTTTTTACTAATATGACTCCACTAATTACATTTACGTCATAAAAACAGCTACATTTTTTTTTCCAAAAAATTGGCTAAAAAATAAATGAAATCATTTTTTGACACACTTGACAACATTTTTTTGACATACTTATAATGCCATAATTCTCAATAATAATAATAAAACCGAAGTAATTTCAGTTCAAACAAACAATTTTATTTTTTTCCAAAAAATTGGGTAAAAATATAAATAAAAATCTTTCTTTTGACACACTTGACAACATTTTTTGACAAACTTATAATGCCATAATTCTCAATAATAATAATAAAACTTCATTTCAAACAAACAATTAATTTTATTTTTTTTCCAAAAAATTAGGTAAAAAAATAAATAAAAATCTTTCTTTTGACACACTTGACAACATTTTTTTGACAAAATTATAATGCAATAATCTAGTTTTTGATCTCACATACCAATCCCGACCATCAAGATTTCTCCAAATTTAATGTTCCTACTCGTAATCACTTAAAACGAACGTTTTTTAAGCCAAAAATATGAAAATTTGCTATTTTTGACAAACATAATGATTTTTTTGACACACTTCCGGTACAGTTATCGAACACAGCGTCCTTTCGGACCTGTCCGTTGTAAATACCTATTTGTAGAAACAAAAATTTTTGAAATCCCTCCAGCCGTTTTCCCTGCAGTGTAGGTAATGACGGACGGCCAGACGGCCGACAGACAGACATGCATTTTGTTTTTTGCTTTTTTAGAATCAGTAGGTCCTAAAACGTCGAGAAATGCCAAAAAAAGTGGGGGTAAGAATTTCACTTTGAGCTCATGAATATAATACCTAGGTCTTTCAGACCGAAGTAATTATGTAGGTTATGTTTTTCTTTTTTGATGCGTCGTTTTATATGTTTATTTTTCTGCTTTTCTCATTCCACTCTTATTTTTATACTCGATATTATTATAGGTAAATATTTTTTTTCTGTGACGGGAAAAAAGTTTAACATTTTACTTCTGCTGACAGGTGCAAAAATGTTATTTCTCATAAAATACTTTTTTCCCGTGAAAAAAGTATGTACTTTTTTCCCGTATAGATAAAAATAATATAAATACATATATACACATAAATGATGAATATTATGAATATTTATGAACATTTATGACTATTTTAATGTTAATGAGTTATACCGTTTTCTTCTTGATGTTAATAACTGGTTTTGACAAATAAAATGAAACTTATTTTTAAGTTTTTATTCAAGAAAAATTCGTATGGTGTGGTGCATAATATACATATTGTAATATTTGTTTAATATTATTTTTTCAATAATTATATTAATATTTGTCCAGTCACAGAAAAAAATAGTGTATTATACACGGGAAAAGTTGTAGATTTTAGCTCTCGGTTGTTTGTCTCCCTCCGCTTCGCGTCGGGAGACAACACAACCTCGAGCTAAAATCTACTACTTTTTTCCCTTGTATAATAAATAACTATTATTATTGTTTTTTCCCTTTTTTTATTTTTTATTATTTGTTTAATTATATAAAGTACCAACACGACAGACGGCTTTATTGTCCATTGTCTATAATATTTTTGTTTGTTTTTTTAATTTAAATTGTGTAATGCTTATTCTGCAAAATAAAATATTTCTATTATTATTATTATTACACTAATTAAAATAATTTAGTTAAATTTTTTTTTGAATTAAACTAATTTTTTTACCAATTGTATTACTAAAACTAAATTTTTCTAAATATTTTCTATTACACCCAGAAATAAAATTGCATCAAAACTAGAGAAATTGCATTACATTAAGAACAATTGAGCATATGTTTTGCGTCGATGACATTTTGGGATTCTTAAAAGTTAAACATGTGTATAAACTAGAATGCATAAACAATATACACATTAGACTATAAATAAGAACATGTTGCTTAACGTAGAAAGACAAAAATATCACTATAATATACCAAATTTAGGAAATGAATTAAGGAGTATATACAAAGTATGGCATAATGAACATTCATTTCTGTATTTAATAAATAAGCACTTAATATTACCTAATTATTATGCAGCCAAATATAACATGTATTCACTATGGACATACTCGTTAGCACATATGTACATAGTAAATAGAACATAATTTGCGTATCAGATAGTTCACGGGCATAATTGTTATGACATGTGCCATTTGTAATAATACCAATAATTGGTATAAAATACTCAATAATTGGTATTAAATACATTTTTGTCTGATGAGTATACCTATTGTGACTAATTATTACATAAATATTTTCCTAGAGAGAATGCTTTATTATAGCTAACTTCTAATATATTTGGGTTTGCCTATTATGCAATAAGTTGTGATTTTCTCTATGCCATTTTATTATTAATTAGTCCAAATTCAATATCTTTGACACATTTATATTTTAAAATTCTTTATTTCATATTTACTTCATTTATTACATGTTTATACAGCAGTTTAGTATGCTAAACTGCTGTCTTCTTGCTTTTCAATTCAGCTATGAGCGCCAACATATTTTTAGAATTTTTGTCAAATTTCGAAGTAATTTCGAACAAATATTGTTGAATAAATTCCCAAATGTGCTGGGACTCCCAATTGTACTCAGCATTGAGCACCATATAAACTTTGAACACATTGTCAACAGCCGTCAACAAATTGGCCGACAAAAATTTCGCGTTATTCACTGCGGTGATGATTTTAGACGTGTCTTCAACGAAGAAAATAATGGGTTGGAGTGTCTTCTTAAACTTGGCTTTGGAAGATCGATGCAAGTCCAATTGGGTTTCGACTTCAGCTTCGGTCTATAAATATAGTAATATTGTTCATGAAATTATATTTTTTTAAGTATATTTTCAAACAAACTCACCTTGCAAACTGTCACCATACCCCTGAAAGATTCTTCGCTGTTCGGAATCCAATATTTGCCTCCACTTTCATCGTGAGTTCGTTGAGCCGCTGGCATCGAAATGCACAGCAACTTTAACGTGTTGAGAACGGCAGAATCTATGAAATGATTGAAAAAGTATTAATAAATGGTTTTATTTATTGTAGTTTTATAATAATACTGATCACTCGTTACATCGGTTATACTACACAGCGAATGCAGTAGTTCTTTGTGTGCTTTTGACTTCAATTTCACGCTAAGGACCTCAGTAAGATTGGTTACAAAATCTTTCCAATTTTTGACCAAGAGCAAGCCTGCCGCCGGATATGAGAAATTGAAACCAATGGATATCTGAAACACAAAAATAAATATTTAAATTCAAAGTAAAATAATATGTTTTTTTATAAATAAAAATTAGATAAAGCCACTTACTAATTCAAATGCTTTTGGCTCACGAAGGACGGGCCATTGGCTCATAATTTCTTCGACTGATTTACCGAAGTACTTCTGTTGTCGAGCATCAATAGTAGCCTCCCATTTCTCGCACAGTTTTTCCCAGGGTCCTGTATTTATTTTAAGCCAGAGTAAGTCCTCGCTTTCATCCATGTCAGCGAAGACATCTGCTCAATTAGAAATTTAATTAATAAAAGCATATTTTAAAATAATGAAATTCATAAACACACCTGAAAATAGATCATCCGTATCAGCGATCTTATCCTTTTTGCCAACTCGAAAATTAGATGCCGTATTTCGTATCTTGTTCGCTAAAATACCTTTAGCATGTGTCTGATTTGATGACAGCGTTTTCGGGGCAATGTAATATATTTTCTAAAAATATAAATAGTTAATTTAATCTCGATTTATATGTTGATATAAGGAAAATCATTACCTCTTCCTCATTTGGAAATAACTGGCGAATTTTTTCAGTGAGAATTTTCATGGTCGAGTTTCCTTTCGGGTATGAGCATCGGAATACTTCGTCAACAACTATGTCCACTAGCCGAACGCGTGACTCTGAGCTGAGGATCCCATTATTCTGATAACCGTCCATTATCATTTTTCCGCGTGCGGTCTTGTCCAACAGCTTTTTCAAATCCTTTTCCATATATTTTCGTTTAGTTCAAATTGAGTTAGAGCACAAGTTTTAAAACAAACTTACCAAAAACGATATTTCCGATTTTGATTTTTCATCGACTGTGGAAATGATCTCGATATCTTTGTTTAGTTTTTTGAAGGCAGCTAGTCCTATCCGAAATTGTACCCGCTCTCGGATTGTAGGAAGCAGAATTTCCAATTCTCGTTCGGTCAAATGTTCAAACCACGAATATTCAATCTTTTCTTCTGAAAATATTAAACAAATTAGGTTAAGTGTGATATTGTCGAGTATTAGTTAAATATAATGATATTGTATAAAAACATATTTACTTACCTTTGAATCTTGCAATTGATTTCTCATTTGTAATATTAAAATAACGAAGAAGCTGTTCCACAACAGAGTCCTCGCACCAAATATCTGCTTGAGTATACATTTCTAAGACCGTATACTTCAAAATACGAAAACAAAGTTTAACTTATAAATATTTATTTTAAATGTGCCTTACGAATTTAATGTTTGTCTCAAATGCAAAATAATTCACACGCGCAAAGTATATCGATCTATTAGCGACGAATGCTTGATATATTATGAAAAAAAACACGTGTGCGTTATGTATCTAAACAAATGAATATCTGAGAGTCACACTCAAAAAAATAAAAGTACCGTTTACAGAATTTTTATAAATATACAACACACAAAATAAATGATAAAACTACCATTTTTTTCCTTCAAATCCAAAAATAATTTATACATCAAATAAATTTTTGGTTTATTCAAATAATTTTTTAGGTATTCTACAATATTTTTGGTAAACTTACAAAAAAAATTGTGAGTTGTATATTTATAAAAAGTTTGTAAAATTTACTTAGTTTTTTTTTAGTGCAGTGCCGTTTTTCTTTATTTTCAAAATTGCAGTACGTTACGTATTTACATTATATATATGTGTATGTATATTATATATATATATATATATATATATATATATATATATATATATATATATATATATATATATATATATATATATATATATATATATATATATATATATATATATATATATATATATATATATATGTATGTATATATGTGTTTGTTATTTTCTTGCTGTCTTTCGTGTATGGGATGTAATTTATATATATATAATTTTGGATGTTCATCCGTTTATATGACCTTATAATATAAAAATCGGCGATACCACTGACACCACAAAAAATACCATGTTTGGCATAATCATAATGCAAGAATATCCATAATTTATTTTGTGTATTATGGATATGCAATTTGGGATTATAATTAGACATTTCGAATTATTTTGTGGATACTTTGAATTCACAGTACATACTCAACATGCAAAAAAGACCTACATAACAAACATGTATGGCATAAACATTATGCAAGAAAATCCATAATTTATTTTGTGTATTATGGATATGCAATTGTGATTTTTAATTAGACATTCTGATTTTTTGTGGATGCTATGTATACACAGGGCATACTCAACATGCAAAAATGACCTATACAAAGATTTCATCATATTTTATGTCCAGATTTCAGGTTTTAAGCCTCGTTGACACTAAGATAGTTTACAATCTACTATCCAGATTGTAAATTAGCACAGTGCCAACATGTTCACTGTCCAACTAGCAGATTGTAAACAATCTCATGAATGATTGAATGATTGTAAGCAATCTCTCTCTCATGTAAACAATCTCTCACTGGCTTGTGCGATTGTTGGCTTGTTCGATTGTTGGCTGGTAAACTAGCCGTAAGTAATCGTAGTTGCTAGTAGTATGATTGTAAAGTTTTACTTTTTAGTGTGAATCACCAAACTTTGTAAGATAATTTTCCAAGTAAGCTTGTTTACTTTTGAGCAAGCAAACCATTTTGTGTGTTATCGGCACTATCTAATAAGCGAACACGCCTGCTTCTAAACTCGCCGCCAAGCAGATTGTAAACTAACTTGGTGTCAACGAGCCTCTAGACACAAAAAATAAAAAGACAATTTAAGTAAGTTCTGTATTTACTCAAATTTTTTACTTCTTGTTTTTAAAATTTTCTTTTTCAAGTTTCTACAAGGAAGATCGATTTTGATCATTTATATAACTACATATCAAAAATAAACAATTATATTATTGAAATTGTAAACTTAGTTAACAAAATTTATTTAGGAGTTTGCAGTGGTGCAAAATAACCTTTATATTTGCTTGCATTTTTTGAATATAGATTACGTTTTGGTCGACAACATAGGTACTTATTTACTATTAATATTGTTATTTGCTGAATAATATGAATATTTAAAAAATTATGTTGCTAATAATATAATAGTACATTATATAACAAGGTTGAGAAGTAGGCTATTATTGACCGAGAACTTTTAGATCCTGAGGCGCGTAGCGCCGAGGGATATAATGTTCGAGGTCTATATTAGTCTTCTCAACCGAGGTATATATAGAATTTTTTTTAACTGCTTACACTAATTATAATATTTACTTTCATTAGATATTTATATTAGTCATTTTCCATTTCATTTTTATAATATCTTAAAATATCAAGTAGCCTGGAAGTTTAGTTTCATAAAAATAAATCGAAACAAAGCAATGCAATTATTATTTGTTTGTGTTTTTTTGTTCATTTCAATCAAAAATAAAAGAAAATTTGTCATTATTAACCTAGGTAATTGTTTGTTATTATTATTGACCTAGCTTGAGAAAAATTACTTCTCAATGGGGCATTCGAGGAAATATTGACGATTTCTCAAGTTAGTAGTTAAAAAAATAATTTATATATTGCATTTAATTTTTGATATGTTTAATGTTTCTATTATAATATTAAAAAACTTTTATTTTTTTTAACAGTAACTCGAGTGAATTCAAGTTTGTGGCACCCCTTTTCATACTAGCGAAGAACTATTTGGTATGCCAAACCCAACAATATAACTATGAAATTACTTTTTATGTGTATATTTTTACAGATCTATGCCAATTACATAGCCATGAATTGTTTTCATTGCTCCCTCAAGTTCAAAGAAGTGAGACAGTTAATAACCCATATAAGAAAAGAGCATGAATCAATTTGGAAATGTGGTGAAGACTCTTGTCATCGGATTTTCCCCTTAGGCCGGGACCTGACCAAACATATAAAATCAGTACACAGTGATTCCATAGCATTTTCCCAAGCGGATAATATTAAGCGCGCCAGTCGATCACCAGATAGTCTCAACGCTCAGTTTGACGCGCCAAGATTGGAGTCTGTACCAGTTATGGAAATGCAAAGCACTTCACACGATGCCCACTGGTCTACGCAGATTAATGATATGGTTAAGAAATTACTGCTAGACTTACACAGCGTTTCATCTTTTAATCGAAAGCAGGTTCAATTAATATCAAAGAAAATTGCAGAATTGATTGTTTCTCCCTTTGAGGCAGTTTTGGATTTAAGTGGGGATAACCATGAAGAAAATGTAAAAAAGTTTGACAGGCTTAAAAGTGTCCTATTGAATTATGGTGATGAGGAAAAACTGAAACATGATTTAGTGAAAAACAACATGTTCATCATCCCTCAAAAATTTGCAATAGAGAGGAGTGTTAAACCTATCCAAAAGAAACTCACAGTGCAGTACCATTCTCATGAAACCCATGGTGTCCATGTCCCCTTAATGTCACTGTTCAAACATTTCTTTGAACTACCCAATGTTTTGTCAACATCATTGATGTATGCTGCGAATCTGCTCGATTCTAATACGTTTTCACACTTTATTCAAGGCGATTACTGGAAGCAAAAAATTGCTAATTTTGGCGAAAAAACTGTGATACCTTTCCACCTTTATTTCGACGATTGGGAGCCTGATAACCCACTTGGATCACATAAAAAGCTTAACTCAATAGCAGCTACTTATGTCTTATTTCCCACTATCCCGCAACCATATATTTCTCTATTAGAGAATATATTGGTAGTACAGCTGTTCAAATCTAAAGACAAAGTGTATGGTGACAAAACAACATACATAAATTTGGTTAAAGAATGCGTTATACTAAAAAAGGAAGGGATTCGTCTTAACATAGATGGAAGAATAGTTCATGTTTATTTTGTCCTGGGATTAATTCTTGGTGACAATCTCGGAATTCACGAAATCTTGGGACTTACAAAGTCTTTCGTTGCAAATTTTGTCTGTCGTTTCTGCAAAGTACATCGAAATGACCTGCATACGATGTGTACTGAAAGAGTATCTCTTCTTCGAACCCAAAACGAATATGAATATGATGTCCAATTGGATAATGTTTCGGAAACCGGAGTAAAAAGTAGTTGCGTATTCAGTTATATACCATCCTTCAGTGTAACAAATAATATGTCTGTAGACATAATGCACGACTTGTACGAAGGAGTGTGCCACTACAACCTCTCGCAAATTTTAAATTATTTTATTTTTGAGAAGCAGTTGTTTTCCTTGGATGAATTCAACAATAGAAAAAGTTTATTTAACTACGGACCCTCCGATATTTCGAATATTTCACAGCCGATTCAAATTGACCATATACAGAAAGACAAATTCAACACGTCTGCATCGGAAATGCGAGGAATTTTCCACTTTTTAACATTATTTATTGGAGAGTTGGTCCCAAAAACTGATCCTGTGTGGAAGTTCGTTAGAACCTTTGTGCAAATTCTGGACATTATAACATCAAAGTCAATAACCACCAATCAAATTAATGATTTAAAAGTTCTGATTAAAAATCATCACACATTTTTCGTTTCATTTTTCAAACAAAAATTGAAACCTAAACATCACTTTATGATCCATTATCCAATGATTATTTCTAAAATTGGACCACTGTCGCAAGTGTGGTGTATGAGATTAGAAGGTAAGCATAGGGAATTAAAACAATACTCAAAAAATACAACATCAAGAGTAAATCTTCCCCTATCGCTAATGACAAAGCAGCAACTAACATTTGCATATCGTATTTTATCTCAAAAGGGATTGCATGTCTCAATCAACACAGGACCACCATGTTATTTACCCTTCCCTGAATTAGAGCATCTCCATGTTTTTGCCCACAAGGAATACACACAACATAAGTGGATCAAAATAAACAATATATCATACTCACCCGGAATGATGATCCAAACAAAGGATGGGGTATTTTGTGAAATTAAAAAGTGTTTTGCTTTCAAAAGTTCAGTTTTGTTCATCCTCAATTGTTATCAGACGATAAACTTTTCAACCCACTACCAAGCTTATATGCTACAGCTCCCAGAAAATCCATCTATTATATGTAGCGGTTATGAAGATTTTAACATGCTACCAACTACAAAGCACGATCTCAAAGAAGGAACGTTCATAAGAACTAAAAATTGTTAATTCGACTTAAAATTTTGAATTGAATATAATAAACGAATTACTAAAAAATATAACTATGGTGTTTTGTTCTTTGTGAGGTAAAACCACTCTGAATGTATACATATATTGATATAATGATTTGTATCAAAATTTATTTTATAACATTTAAGTTTGAAAATATAAGGTTAGATAAAATACATTAAAATATATGCACATATTACATTATAATTAGTATCAATGATTTATACAAAAAATGTATATTACTTAGACCATGTATTTTGAATATTTATAAATCCCAAATGGTGTTATGAGTAGTACATTAATTTTGTTCTACTCAATATACACATTTTGCATTATATTTAGTATCCAATATCTATGCAAAATTGAGCATTGTGTTTAAACCATAACTGATGTATATTCATGTCAAATGATTTTAGAATATAGTTACTTTTGTATAAACAGCATGCAAAAACCGATTATACACAGCTGTGCATAATAGAAAATAACATAAACTTCTGAGTGTACTTTAACTAAATTTGGCTATTAAACTTTAAATTAAACTATATAAATTTTATTTTTAATTTCACCAATCACATAAAAACATTTGAAAATAATTTAATCAAAAGTTTGGATTATCCCAAAATATTTAGTGTATTTAAATTAATTCATAAACTCTTTTTGAGTATAATCATGAGACTGTTTTCATTTTAGAAAGCGCAAGTAATTATAAAGAAAATTTCATGAGCCAACAGTATAATAAAATGAAATAGCAAAATTAAAAACGATCAGTGTGGAAAGCAACTGAGTATAAAGAAACGGTTGGATGCATTAGTATTGGTTACATTGATTTTCGTATAAGACAGGTGTTTAAACCAATGATTTTTACGGGGTAACAGCTTCGTAGCACTTCATGGAAATCTTCAGGCGAAATGTGTGACTTGTTCCTATTTCAGAACCATGTCGTATGGCAATAGCGATGCTAATACCAAAGTAAAAGGAAAGACATTACCCAACCAAAGTCTTATAAGTATATCAGTTTAACATTATTTATGTAAAAATTATTATTTATGTTTTCGATCTATAGATTGGATGGTGGATGCAAAAAGACAGTAATTCAGCCCATCAAAATTTAGTTAGCGCTTTGTTTTCCATTTTTAGACTATTATTCTGGGAGTTTATGATATTAATACTGTGACACTGGTATTAAATTGTGGTCTGCTATTGTATGATCTACATTAAATAAGACACTTAATTTTTAGTGACACAAGACCTAGGTCGTAAGACTACATTTCTGATATATTGTACAACCCTACAACTAAGAGTTAAGACGAACTGCAACATAAGGAAAACAGATAGTTCTTTTCTTTGAAACAAATACTCGCACTGCTCTAGACAACTTTAGTGACAATATGCCAATACAAAACAAGTTTATTGAATATAAAATAAACAAATCGAACTTCTTGTTGGCACTAAAAAGTCTTTTTATGCAATAAAATTACAGAACAAGAGAGACAAATATAATAACACTTTCAAACAAAAATAAAAAAAAACACGGAGAGGGCAAAGTGTTAGAAGAAAGAAAAAGTCTCTGCATGTTTTCCGAATTTTAAGTAAGTTTTTATTTTTGATTTCCGGTTTAAACAATTATTTATGGAAAAACTTTCTTTGTTTGTTTGTTTAAGGAAATTGGATTAAAAATTTTCATGATGTTATTGTTGTGCAAATATTTTTATTTTAATGTATTGAATGCGACAAAATTAACTGTGAACATTTTTTATGCCAATATTGATGATTAGAGAAAATTCAAATTTATTCGGATTCAGTTTTATATTGTCTGTTTTATAATCAAGACTTTATAAACTTTTATTTTTTTTTTCAGTATCATCATTAGCCCCTAGGCCTACGCCGATTTCATTTGATGATTACCACTTATTTTATACTTGGTGTGGTGCCTGTCTTTGAAGAGTCTGAAAACTTTTGCTTGGCCATTTTCCTCGATTCGGCCAAATTTCGTTCGGCCCGATTGCTCGCGATCATGTAAACTTGCTCCACAATTTTATTTTTTAACTTGGGGGTGGAAATTTGTTTTAGGACGAAAATGTGTCTGCAATTGTCGAGTCCAACAATTAACATTTTGGCATGTTTGGGTTGTCAAACTCTACAATAGCAAACAAATTTTTATCGGACAAAGTTAACGCCGCGTTCACAAATAAATATCCATCCACATAGTTAAAAAATAAAAATGTGGTAGCAAATTTACAAGATCGCGAGCAATCGGCCTTTTTCGGAGCTTGCTGAACAAGAAATCGGCCGAATCGAGGAAAATGACAGAACAGAAGTTTTCGGACTCGTCAAGGATAGGAGCCTCACGAAGTATAAAATATGTGGTAATCATCAAATGAAATCGGCGTGGGCCCAGGGACTATTAATTATTTCAACAATAATTAATTTAGTTATGGAAAACCAATTTTCGTTGAAATTTTTCAATTCATAACTTTATAATTTATACTTGATATTTTACACGATATGCGTCAGAATTTTTTCAGAATACTAACTTCACTTCATTGAATATTATGTCAAACTGGAGCTACCAGCCGAAAAAACAAACATAAATTATTTTGATCTTATACGTCAAACTTTATTAAAGCGCTTTCGACACAGAATGTACTAAATTTTTTGCATAATAGTATATTATGCAACGATCATGTATTAATAACTTTTATATGAGAGTTGCATACGCTATTTTTTCTACACCCGATAAATAATGGAGAACTTTAAATATTAAGCAATTTCACGAAGATTCAACAACGTTTTGATTTGACCCCTTTTAATTTTGATTATTTTTTGTTTATAGATTGTCTTTCATAAATAAAAAATACAATTTCTCTTAGAATTTTTTTTTTCGACCAGGGGTCTTCGCAGGGTGCCCCTCAATTTTTTGTTATTTTGTGATGTGAGTGCATTTTGACGAGCGATTGTAGAAAAACTACTCATTCGATTTTCATAAATGATATGTCGTTGAATAGGTATTAGAACAAAGTTTTTAAAAATGTACACTGATAATTTTTTGAAATAATTTTTAACGGTGTAACATAAGAAAAAAACTTTGTAATTGAAGAAAAGATGGCGCTACACCTTTTTTTTTTTAAATTAAATGAAGCTTATTTTATATCTAACTACTTGTGAAAGTTTAGGAGATGCGTTATTTTTTGTTTTAAAGATAAAATTCGTTGTGCATATGACTGTCGGGAATCAGTTTTTTTGTTTCTGAAGGAAAATTATAAAAATGGCGTTATAAACTAAGAGATTTTTTTTTATGTTAAATATCAAATATTTAATTATTAGATGAACTTTTTAAAATATTATAAAAATTATATATGTAGTACAATAAATAAAATAAATACGATTGATGAAAATGATTTACTTATTTTACAAACAGAAGTTTCTTTTGAATAGGAAAACACTTCTGCAATTATTTTCTTTGTATTAGATGGCATAAAAAAATGAAATGTTTATTTGTCGCTTTTAGTAATCACTTGTCACTCTTATAAAAAATAATTTGACAGTTTCGACTGCAAACAAAAAACCCGTATAAATAACAAAATCTATTTAGGAACTTTTCACTGGAGAACCATTTTGTTCGTATTATGTTATTATGGAATCATAAAGTAAAAGATTGTATTTCAACATTAAATTACAAATATTTTATTATTGAATAAACTTTTTAAAGTATCATACAAATTATATATGCAGGTTAAAGAAAATAAATATAGTTATTAAAAAATATTTACTTATTTTACATCTAAAAGTTTCTTCTGAGTTGGAAAACATTTTTGCATTTATTGTCTTAGTATCTAATGGTACAATAGAATGAAATTTTTGAGTTCCACTTATAGTAATCGCATTTTTATATCGATTTTGTAATTTTTTTTTTTGTTAATTGATATTCATTTTTATCGGCGTATCCAAAGTTCATGATAGATTCCCATTTTAAAGCTTATTCGAAAAGTTTTTTTGTTTTTTCAATAATATCTCTGCTCCCTGTACTATAACGGTGTGCAGAACGCTTCAGTGTACCACCAATTCCATCGCAAGGTCCCTTGCCATGGCTGGTAGCATGAAAATGCCATTCTGCATCAACCTTAAAGTCTTTTTTATGGTTGCATAAGTTAATTAGGTTATGTTTATTTTTGTATTGAGAAGGTGCCCCGTCGGTGTTTTAAATTATTTTCCTAATATTAGAATTTATATGCGTTCTGATGAATTCAATAAGTTTTGTAATGAAAAGATGGACTGTAGTACTGTTGTGATCGTTTATATCCGAAATTAGTATAAAACTTCGGTGCTGTATATATTCACTTGCAGCACTTTTAAAATAAATGACAATTGGATGAATAGTAGCTTGTGAATTATTATAATGATGACCTTGAACCGAATCCTGAATTATGAAGGCGTAGTTTTCAGAAAAATCCCCTTGAACAAAGCACTTCCTGCTTCTAATTTTTTTTTCCTCAATGAATGTAGATTGCTGTTTTGCTATAAGGTTGTGTGGTATCAAAATTTGTAAACGGTAAATAAATTTTTTCATAAATTCTTCTACAGTTTCTATTAAAGTATCCAAATTGCATCGATCAGTGGTAATCCATTGTTGATATCTGTCTTGAAGGATTCCTTTAACATCAAAATCAGTTAGTAATCTTTCTTCCAGTTGTTGAAGTTTTTTTGAACATTCATTGCACTTCAAAGTATGACAATCTTCTGTAAATTCACCACATAAAACAAAGTCAAATAATGTTTTATAATTCTGGAAAGCAGCATCAGTAATCCAAGACATCTTAGAGTGTTGAATCATTAGTTTCATATTTTGATGTATGGTACACACGCACACATTATGAACTCATTGAGATAATTTTATACATTCTTGTGGTTGAAGGGACGTGAATTTAGTAAATCCTATTTTCATATCAGGAAACTTATTTTTAAACTCCACATAAGCTTCATTTAATGTGCATAGCAATAAGCGCTTTTGTGGATTTATGCTGAAATTGCTCATATTTTCTTCATTTTTATAATATTTTAAAAAGATCATTTAATAATAAAATATTTGATATTTAACATAAAAAAAAATCTCTTAGTTTATAACGCCATTTTTATAATTTTCCTTCAGAAACAAAAAAACTGATTCCCGACAGTCATATGCACAACGAATTTTATCTTTAAAACAAAAAATAACGCATCTCCTAAACTTTCACAAGTAGTTAGATATAAAATAAGCTTCAATTTAGTTTAAAAAAAAAGGGTGTATCGCCATCTTGTGTTCAATTACACCGTTTTTTTCTTATGTTACACCGTTAAAAATTATTTCAAAAAATTAACAGTGTACATTTTTAAAAACTTTGTTCTAATACCTATTCAACGACATATCATTTATGAAAATCGATTGAGTAGTTTTTCTACAATCGCTCATCAAAATGCACTCACATCACAAAATAACAAAAAATTGAGGGGCACCCTGTGAAGACCCTTGGTCGAAAAAAAAAATTCTAAGAGAAATTGTATTTTTTATTTATGAAAGACTATCTATAAACAAAAAATAATCAAAATTGAAAGGTCAAATCAAAATTTCCCAAAAATATGCTGAACTTGCGTGAAATAGCTCCGGTATTGTTTGTGAACGTAATGAAAAAGAGCACGAACTGATGAACACAAAATTTTTATTCGACATTTAGGCCAAAACATCAAACCATAATTGATTCAATTTACATTTAAAGTTCAGAGAAAAACAAAAAGTTGGAGGTTTCTTAAATAAATTAATTTTAGTCCTTAAAAATATTTAATGAATTTTTATTTTTAAATATCTTAGTTCAAATAAAAAACTTTTTAATGATCTGTAATTAAATTGTTTTTTTATTTTTTATCAATATTAAGATAAAACTGTTAACTTTTTTGTTTGTTCGTAAATTTGTTTTTCGATTTCTTTATTTAGAATTTATATGATGGAGAAAATAATTTTGGTTTGAGTTTTGACAAACAAAAATATAAAATATTTTTCTGAAAATGAAATAAAATAAAACGAAAAATTATGAAGTAATTGAGGAAGATAAGATTTTACTGTTATGAGATGTTTTTATTTTATGAGACAGAAAAAGATTAAAGTAATATCTTAGCTGTCAAAATAGCTCAGAATGGTATTTTATGTTTGTTTCACTTGAAACGATTTTATTCTTTAGAAGAATTAGAGATAGACACCTCATTAAAATATGATTGTCTTTATGAGAATTATGAATGTCAAATAAATTATTAATTTTATATCTTATTGCTATGAAATTTTGAAATAAACATTCTGTTTTTGTTCCTTGGAATTTTAATTTATCGTAAATAATAGAGGCAATAGAAATATAGAAGTATTTTATTGTGCATTCTAACTACGATTCTTTATGAACTGTTAACCTTTACATTTGAAAAAGGTTTGAGCATTTAGGAAGATCGACCAAAAATATTGAAAACCATTAAAATGTTTATCCAAAAATGTGATAAATGTTAACTTTTAAAAGTAATAAATATTTCGAATAAAGCCCAAATGGATAATTTTGATCATGCAACTGTTTCATGGCAGCATGTGTATCTATTTGAATTTTTAAATCCTTAGACTCGAACTGGATCCGACTTTAGATATATAATGGGAAATGTATGTCGTTTTCCAAAATCACTGTCTTACTTGTGCAAGCTACCAAGTTTTTTTATTTAGCGTATGGTTTTTATGACACATTAAAAAATAAAACTTAATAAAGGTAGATTTTTCTATAAAATCTACCTAAAACAAAACATGAATACACATTAAATGAGCTTACAATCAATTTGATTGCAGCTCAAATACAGGTACTTTGGCTGTTGTTTGTATTTAATGACAGTGCCGTTAAAAAACACTGATAGTTCGTGTTTTACCAGTTTGTTGTTTAAGTGGAAACAAGAAGTCTCGGTTTTACTTAGATTAGGAAATAAACTCCACGTTCGAAAATAGTCATTCATTATCTCCAGGTCAGTTGAGAGCAAATCTTCCAAGATACCTATATCTTTGTTTTGAGTGGCCAGGGTCCAATCATCAGCGTAACCAAATTTCTTTGATGTTGTGTCAGGAATTTCATGGATGTACAGATTAAAAAGTAATGGCGCCAGGACGGAACCCTGTGGCAAACCATTGTTAAGCATTTTGGACCTATACTACAGGAACTATTTAGATGGAATTTAAATACACGATTACTCAGCATATTATTAATTAAACGCGAGAGGATGCTACAATATATTTCATTGACCAGCTTATATATAATCCCAATACGCCAGACCGTGTCATATGCTGCAGTGAGATCGATGAATACTGCGCCTGTTTTTAATTGTTTTCGACACCCAGCTTCGATGTATAATGTTAAAGCGAGCAGTTGGTCAGTGTAACTGCGATTGGGACGGAAACCAGCTTGTTTGACTGGGATCTGGTCATTCAGTATCGGAGCGATACGGTTGTATATGAGCCGTTCTAACAATTTGTAGCAGGTGCTCAAAAAGGCAATTGAACGGTAACTTCCTGGTTCATTGGATGGTTGTTTACCTGGCTTAAGTATCGCTATCACTTTTGAAGTCTTAAAATGTTTTGGAAGATTGCCGATTTCTAGGATATTCGAGAAAAATTTAGTTAGCCATTGTTTTACATTTTTTCCAGCATTACTAAGAAATTCTGGAAATATACCATCGTACCCAGCTGCTTTTCCGTTTTTTGTTTGGGACAGAGCTGAATCAAGTTCTTCGCTACTAAAAGAGCTCGCATACTTCGATGGAGACGAGCAATTGCGCTTCATTTCTCTTAATTTACGTTTAATTGTTCTTTTATGAAGGCGATTAATAGAAGAACGAGATATGTTTACGATATGATTTGCAATGTCCTCTGGATTTATTTCATCGTTAGCACGAGCAATTGAGTTTGAGCCACCCAGCTTCCGAAGGAGACTCCAAGGTTCCCTGCTTGAATGGGAAAAATCTAAGTTTTCAACAGCGTTAATCCACTTTTGCTTTCTTGCGGTGTCCAGTGAGTAAATTATGTCATCAGCCACGTCTGCCTCACCACTACTAAGGTACTCCTCATATAATTTATCGCTCTCTCTACTCCAGCCAGGAATGTATTCTTCACGGAAGCCTCTTGGTATGCATTTCTTAGCAGTTGAGATGATGGCTCCAACAAACCTATCGTAGTTTTTAGGAATGGGTTGGATCCAGCGTATCACCCAGTCAGCTTTGTTAAAATTCCATCTAGGTTGAGGAGTAGAGCTAACGAATGTAATTTGAATTCTAACCTCAAGAATTACTGGACGATGTTGAGAGCGTGGAAAACCTTGTAAGACAGCCCTTGATATTGGAATAGCGTTTCGTTGTTCGTTTTTTGTGGAAAAACAGAGGTCGGGATTGTAATCACGTCGCCATCTAGCAGATCTAAAGGTTTTCAAGTCTTTCGAATCATACACCAGGAACATGTTGTTACCATCCACCCAGTCCGTCAGTTGTATGCCATTGAGATTGTTGTTTGAGTAGGACCACTGTGTGTGATGGCTATTGAAACCACCAGTATATATTGCTGGGTGGTGAAATAATGGTCGAGTGGCAGCTGGCCATTCTGTATTTGGAGGCTTGTATACGTTTACAATCTTCATGTCTGATATATCAACAACAATAAGATGTATATCGTTGTCCGTCTGTGTAAGTACATGGATGCAGTTCATGATATCTGACTTAACATACGCTTGATGGTAAATAGCACTAATTAATTTGTAACCAACAATGTTTCCTCTAGAGGTAAGTTGCGCTCCATCTGCTGCATGCGTTTCTTGCAGAATTACAACGTCGATGTCGTAATCTTTTAATAATCTTTGTAGATGTTCAGTTTTTGACTTGCTTATGCCTTCAATGTTCAATTGCAAAATACGGACTGAGAGTCCAATATTTTTTGTCTTATGGTGCTGAAAAGTACCGTTGTTGTTGTGATTTTGATTTTGGTTCATGTTTATTTTTTTTTGTATCACAGCCAAGAGCTCGAAATGAAATATTTGGCTACCAAGTTGAAATAGACTGTTATGGTTTTGTTGAGAAAGTGAAAAATTCGATATATTTGTATATATTTGTACTCCAAATTTAAATTAGACTGAAATTTAAGATTAGACTGTAGACAGTATCTACAGTCTAATCTTAAATTCGTACCTATATCTAAAATTGGCTGCGCCACACGATCATTCTTCGTGTATGGTATCTTTTCCCAATCGATGCCACCAAACCATTTACAGGGAAGGTAGCCTCAAGTTAGTTAAACCCTGTGTAAAGCAAAAATCTTGAGCTAAATTATATACAAGTAAAATAATTTTGAAAATGTGTATTTTTTGCGCATGATACAAAATCCGTGTACTCAAAGTTGTGCATAACACATGTCATGCACATGATGTGGACCATACCGTGTGTTTTTTGATGAAAATAATTGCATAAACTCTCACCATTTATTTATTTTAAATTACAACAATTTCTGATAATCAATGCCTTTACAGTTTATGTTTAACAATATTGCTATTAGAAACAATCTCAACAGAGTGTTAAGAGATAAGTGAAAAATAATTATATTAATTTAATTAATTATACTTGCTATATTGTTGGATTAACAGTAATTCTTCTTTTAGTATTTTATATAGAATTTATGATGTTGATTGTTGCAGTTTCAGTTGTATAAACATTCCGACCCCTTTGAATCGTTAGATTCAATACTGGCAATGGGAAGTTTCTTAAGCTTAGAAATATACCGTGTTGTTATTCCGGATGCTGTTTTGATACTGATGAATCTCGCTAAACCATCTTCGCCTGGAATTACAGCCACAATTTTGCCCATTATCCACTTAAAGGCTGGCAAGAATTCGTCCTTGATTCTTAAATTTTCAGATTTGATTTTCCATTTATTTCTGAATTTGAATTGAAATTTGTCAAATAATCGTTTTGAAAACAACGTCAGAAATGTTGTTTTATTTGTTTAACAACGTCCCAGCGCTTTGATGGAGAAATATCTTCCACAACTCTTTTGGGAAGTGCAATTATTCGACGTCCAATTCAAAAGTGCACTGAAGTAAGTATACTTTCTCATCCTCGGTACTCGACACCCACAAAGAAGATTTTGAGGTAAGAATTGCTTCTATTCTGGTTAGTAAACTGGTAAATTCTTCTCTGGTATGCATTCACTGACCACTCGGTATAAATGTTGTTTTTCTAATTTTCACTACCGCCTCTCAAAGACCTCCAATTATTAGTGGGCCTAGGGAATTAAAATGGCAATTAATGTTTTTGCTTAAAAAAGCATGAGAAATTATTAAAATATTATTGTTTATTCAAAGGCATTTATATAAGTTCATTAATTGATGATTTGCAATAACACAATTGGTACCGTTGTCGCTAAATATATCACAGCAAATTTCACTACGGTTTACAAATCGAGATAATGGTCCCATGCTTCTATTGAAGCTTGACCTTTTTTTCGCACTATTTGAACCTTAAACGGACCTGCATAGTCATCCCCAAACTGACTAAAACGGATATTTACACTCAAAGTTTTTGTTTATGACATGTTTAATAGTTTCTTTTTATGACATCCCTCGCTTGAACTATAACCCAATACTATCGTCTTATGATTGAAGTCATCAAATTAAACCCAGCGTGGTATAGCTGCTCATGACAGTCTAATAATATTGTGGTTGTCAGTGATGTGTTTTTGGGTAATATAATGGGGTGTTTTGATTTATAGGATAAACTCGATTTTGTTATTCTTCCACCTAGCCTTAACATGCCTGTTTCATCCCAGAAAGGGTTGAGCGATAAAATTTTACTTTTTCTGATAATATTAGTTCCTTTTTATAAACATTTTATTTCAACAGCAAAACATTGGTTCTCAGATGCTTTCAACATGCTCAGATGCTTTCAACAAGTCTTCCTTTGTTAAACCCCTTTGACCTTATTGCATCTGCTTCTTGCCACACAAATCGGCAAATTTCATCACCAATGCCAATAAAAATTTGAGTGACTGTCTAAAATTGTTAACAAAATATATGGTTCACAAATCAATGATACTGAAACCGCATATACTTCAACCTTTGACTTTTCTTCTTCATTCGTGCCATAAGAGTCAATCTGTGTCAGCCACGATGTTATTTATCCCTGCAACCATTTTGGTCCAGACCGCAATAACAAATATTGGCTTGATTCATCCATGCTAATACCCCGAGATGCGCGATATGCTGGATTTGCCTCCGTTCTGATATGTTTCTATTGCTTTCGACTAAAGGTGTTCAAAATCGCTGATGTTAGGTTCCGAGTGAGTTGGGTGATTAGTTCATAATACCACTTGTTCAACCACTATTTGAAATGCTTCCTGCACATGATTCATCAGTTTCGACAATGTTAATAAAGTTGAAAATTTTCTTGGTCCTATTTTGGTACTTGTGTGTAGTATTTTTTACTTCTTGATATATTTAGACCTTTAAATTTTTAATTATATTTTTTCCATTCTTTAAAAAAATTAAATAAAAAATTTAAAGGTCTAAATATATCAAGAAGTAAGAAATACTACACACAGTTTCGAGAATGTCAATGCACCCATTTATTCTAACCGTGGCATACTTATTTGTCTAAGAGGAGAAACCTTTGTTTTTGAGGCGATAAGCTGCATCTTATATCCCGCTTTTCTACCACTCTTGCGTTAACTACCGCTGCGTACGCCATGATGCTAGCATAACAAAACTCGTGAAGCTGTACTTCATCTGTTGTTCCAATACATCTAGGTATTTTTTTTTTCGATTTTTGTCAACAATCGATCGTCCTAAGCGAACGGCTCTCCAAAAATTCTGAAACAAAATCTTGAATGATGACAGGCGCAAGCCATCGTATCGAATCAAATATTTTGCTGGCTTCTGAAAGAATAGTTCTCTTTGTATGGACCTGTTTATCCTCCCACTTAAACTGGAATGGAAAAGTATCGGTTATGAGATTCCAAATTAACACCAAAACTTTCGACGTTAACGGATCATATGTTTCAATCATATGTTTAGTGCTTTGATTTTCCGATTTACATAATTTTGTAAGGTTTGATGATATTTTTCTGAGGTTAAATTGGGCATGTTGTAGAATGCTGCATATTGTTTCCTTCAAATTGATTATTTTTCCTCAGAATCTGCACCAGTCATCAAGTCGTCTATATTCTTCCGTTGCTTCGGAAGCCACTGGGTGCTTGAACTTGTTTTGTATTGCTATTTCTTTAAGACATCTCGTGGCAATAAAGAATGCTAGTCCCGTTCTATAAGTAAGAGTTTGTAATTGGAAATGTTTGATTTGATCCATTTCATTCATTCTCCAAACAATTTTTGGAAATGATGTGTCTGGCTCAGCCACCAAAATCTGTCTATACATTTTTTCGACATCGCCTATAAAACAAATTCATATTTTCTGAAGTGCAAAATTATATCAAATAAGGAACAGTAAACAACTGGGCCAACCAAGAGACAACTATTAAGAGAGCTCATATTATTTGATTTCGTGGACGCGTCGAAAACAACTCCCAATTAAGTATAGCAGAGCTATACTTTTTCAAGACGCCATGATGTGTTAAATAATACTGCTGAGCTGATGGATTTGGTGATATTTTCTTCATGTGTTACCGTTGTTCATATTCTGCCATAAAAATTGGCAGATTGGATTGAATTTGCCAATTCCAAGTGTCGGAGCTCATATATATCAGCTAAAATTATGAACTATAAATATATACTTTCGAATCCAACATAATCAATTTTTGGAATAATGTATTCTTCTAAATTTGTTTCATTATTAAAGCTCTTGTCAAGTGATTTTACTGACAGCTGCAATTTTTTATGAGAACAACCAAGATTTGTATCACCAAGACTTTTCATTATAAATTTTCCATTGCTTCTCTTTAATCGAAGACTTTGAGCACAACTTTCAGTCACAAATGATTCCTGAGAGGATGAGTCTTAGAGTGTCACAGTAAAAATCCTTTGACCATTGCTGTTGGAAGCATTACTTTTGACGCTTTCGTTGACAAATTAAAAGTTTCGGTATCTTCTACTGGTACTAAGGCATCAGTTGCTATTACAGATTGCTTATTGTGTATTGTTTCTGTGATAGAAATAGGTTCATCCGTATGAAGAAGTGTGTGGTGTTTTCGGTTGGTTGTGGTCAATCACACTTGCCTATGGCCATGGGGCATGATAATATCTACATTGTTGCATATCTCTTTGAACCTAGAGCTTGACTTTGCGTGCAAAACGTGCGGTATTTCAAAACATCAGTATACGCTTTACTAAACACTCTTTCAATACTGTAAAATCCTTCTCAACTGTTTTATGTACCCAAAAACTTTTTGACTTCGTATCTAATTTATTGACTAAAATATATATTAGCCATGGATATCTACACTAAAAAAAAATTAAGTAAATTTTACAAATTTTTTATATTGCCTGAAGTCAATTTAATATTTATATCATCGCATAGCCTATTGAGGTAGAAATTAACTTATCACTTATTTCATCGCATAGCCTGCTGAGGCAGAACTCAATTTAATATTATATCATCGCATATGATCGGCTAAGGCACACATTAATTTAATATTTATACCATCGCATAGCCTGCTGAGGCAGAACTAAATTTGTTATTTACCTGATCTTTTGAGAAAAAAAAATATATATGAGTTGCAGTTCCGGTATTTTTAAAATTGTCATTTTAATACAGTCTACTGCCAATATCGGAAGCTGGAACATTTGGTTTTTACAACTCACAAAATTTTTTATAAGTTTGTTGGTGGATCTTCCACCTTATTAACCAATGCGCTGGGTTCAAAACTATATAGTTAATAATACGAAAAACTAAGTGGACTGTAAATAATAAAAGAAAAAATTAGTTAAATAAAATTATTTTAATTTCAACATTTAGAATTCAAATTTAAGATTAAAAAATTAATTTGAAGACAGTAAATCCTTTAATTTAATGTGGTGATTTGATGGTTGTATACTTCCTTGATGATCAAACGAAGTTATATAATATGATGAGAACAAAATAAATATAATTTGCAGAACTTCAATGATGAATATGATGAGTATGATGGTATATAATTTGAAGAACTTGACTGGTTGATTATGACGGGTATGACGGTATATAATTTGAAGAACTTTACTGGATGAATATGACGAGTTGACGGTATATAATTTGAAGACTTCAATAAATGGATATTACTGTATATAGTTTGAAGAACTTCACTAAATGAACATGACGACTATGACAGTCCATAATTTAAAGAACTTCACTAGTTGAATATATTTACCGATATTGGCTTTCATAATCGATTATAAAACCTTCACTGATTTGATAAATATTTATATTCTAGTTATAATAAACACACATTTTTTGTTGGTTTACCATTGAAATTTATGACACTTTATATTCACCTGTATTCTGGCAGTCCTTTTTGGTGTAGTTAAGATGATGTTGCCTCCCTGATGGTTGATGCATAAAAGAGAAATATCTTATCCAATTCCTTTAATTTATACAATTTACAACGCAAACAAAACACTAATTTTCATCTGACACATCGACTAATTCGCCACCTTTATCAAATGGGCGTCATCTATATTCTATCATTTGAATTAAATGTGAAACAACGACATAGCGTTTACATGGGTTGGAATTAGTTTGTACGTTGTTGTGTTTTTTATATTTTTTTTATGAGTTGGCGTAAACATGGTTTGTGTGATTTGGCGTAAACAAATTTTACCAAAAATATTGTAGATTACTTGAATTATTTGAAAAAACAAAAATTTTATTTGATTTACAAATTATTTTTGGATTTGAAGGAAAAAAATTGAGGGGTTGTATATTTATAAAAATTTTGTAAAAATTTCCTTTATTTTTTTAGTGTACTTTTTGCACTAGGCTCCAATGCCTTAAGCCCTCTCACCACCTCATCTTAGGTATCCCATAATTTTGTAATCGCTGCTGCATTAACAGTGGTAACATTGCTCTGCTCTGAAAAGGTTTTAACGAATGCATTAACTGTATGGCGGTATAGCATCATATGACCATATTTGATTACATTAAACCATAAGTTTAAATGTAACTAAAATTCCAAAACTCATTTAAGCATATAATATTAGGGTCTATAAAATAACCTAATGTCCTTATTACAAACACAAAAGAACATTTTAATGTTGAACGTTTAGCATAACGATTTTTAAGATAACCATCTTTTCTTCTAGGCACTCCAAACCATATATCAAAGAGCAAACTTCTAACAATCATTTTTCGATTGACTAAAATCCCATATAAATTGAAATTTCAATACTCGTTCCATTAATTTTTGACAACCCAGATTTATTTACAAAGTGACAGTAACAAGAATATGAGAATAAAAATAGCGAACATTAGGAGTAGCACCTTAGTAACATGGGTTCTTGGTTTCAGAAAAATTAGTATTCGAAACAAGAACCTTTTCTTTTGATTATTTATTTATGTTCTCATTTTCATGTTTTTCTTACCTTATCATTTTGTTGCAAATATAAATAAAATCCAGATCATATATCCTTCAAAATAAAATATTTGATATTTTCTTTTCTTTGTTAGGATAAGTGTTTCTACTATAAGTGTTTCTATAGTAATTTATTAGGAGAATACAATAAAAAAAAATTCATTTTCAAGCGATTGCTATTAAAAAGTCTTTTATGTCAATAGTTTGGAACATGAAAGGGTGTAGGTTTTCAAAGGGATTCTATTTGCTTACACAGAGAGAATAAATAACATGTGCAAACAGTTATATTCTTTTGTCCGAAGATTTTTAGGTAGGTGAAATATTTAAACTAGAAATTTTTGTTACATACAAATTTTGTTGAAAAAAAAATAACAGAAAAATCAATTTCCTTAGTCAATAAGAGATTATCAAATTATTTGATAACATTGTGCAGACGGAACCACGGTTAAATCATCAACTGATATTTTTTTCGAATTACGTTTGGCAAGCAAAATATTTTTTATTATGAGAAGAAAAGGCTGTAAGAACAATTTTTATTTTGTAAAAGTGTCACATGTGCTTTCAAAGTAGAAAAAATTAGACAGTTTTAGGTTATGATTTATAAATAAAAGTTTGGTAAATAATTAAACATTATTTATGCGTCAAAATAGTTATTTATGTATCAAGGGAATTAAAAGGATCTTAATTACCGAGGGAAACGTTTACTACCCGAGTGCCTCTGGCCCGAGGGTTAGCAAGTTTCACAAGGTAATTGACATCTAATAATTCACGTGATTCATAGATAATTTTATTTTTTACTACCTAAAACATTTATTAATCTAAAACATTTATTTTTATCAAGTATTTTGATAGCATGATTTTGCGTTTTAATTGAACAAGTTAGTTATTTTTCACTTCGAATTGTATTGCTAGGGTATTATTATTCGTTACTATGGATTTATGTAAATAATGTTGTTAATAAATAAACAAAACAAAAATTTATAATAAAAATTAAGTCTATTATGAATCCATAACTCTCTCTTATAATTAATTCCCTTGGAAATTATGAATGTCATTATTATTTCGGTAACTAAGGTCTAAACGACTTATAATAAATCAGTAAAAAATAAAAATTATTTATTTATTATTTTTATTTTTTTCAATTACCTTTGTCTGAAAGACCTAAGTATTGCATTCTCGAGCCAGAAGTAAAATTCTTATCCTAATTTTTTTGCATTTTTTGACGTTTTAGGACCTACTGATTCTAAGGGAGCAAAAAAACCCCAATGTCTGTCTGACGGCCGGCCGTCCCTCCGTTGGAGGGATTTCAAAAATTTTTGTTTTTAAAAAAAGGTATTCTCAATTGGAAGAGTCGAAAGGACGATGTGTGCGATAATTGTACCGAAAATGTGTCAAAAAACCGTCAAGTGTGCCAAAACTAGGAAATTTGCATATTTTTTGCTTTAAAAACAGTATTTTAAATGATAATGAGTAGTACCTTGAATTTAAAGAAATCTTGATAGTCTGGATTAGTATGAGTGACTAAAAATAGATTATTTTATTATAAGTTGGTCAAAAAATTATTGTCAAGTGCGTCGAAAGAATGTTTTGTCATTTATTTTTTTACCAAATTTTTTGAAAAAAATAAAATTAATTATTTGTATGACATGAAATGTAATTGAACATGAAATTGAATTTATGGTAATTTTTGGAGTATTTTTAGAATTTTGGAAAAGTTTGAATTTTGGGAATATTATCAGAATTTTGGAGAAAAATTTCAATGTTTGATTTTGTAATAATTTTTGGAATATATTTAGAATTGTTGAAAGAGTTTCAATTTATGATTTGGTTATAATTTTTGGAATGTTTCTAGAATGTTGAAAAAAGTTTGTATATTTGATTTTGTTATAATTTTTGCAATGTTTTACCAATTTTGTTTCAATGTTTCAATAGTTTCAATTTTTGATTTTCTTATAATTTTTGTAATTTTCTTAGAATTTTGAAAAAAGTTCTAATTATTGATTTTGTTATAATTTTTGGAATATGTTTGGAAGTGTGAAAGAAATTTTGATTTTGTAATATGTCTCGAAACACTAAATGGAAAGATTTTTGAGTAGTTTGCTAAGTGTTTCATATTTTCTCAAAATTATATTAATATATGATGATCTGTTATAGTTTTCCGGCAACGTATTGATGTTTCGTGTTTTGTAATAAATTTCTAAACAGAGAGAAAAAACTTGTACTTTTACATAGAGTTTTATGTTTGATATAAATCACTTCCCAAAACTAAAAACATTGTCCTCAAAAAAGTTTTTTGCCGAAAGCTTTATTAAAATCCATAACCCAGACCGAAGTCTTGATATCTCAGAGTATGAGATTTCAGCCCTTTCCTATTTTTAAAAGTAGAAAACTCTTAGATGGTTAAAAATTTTTAGTTCAAACACAAATATCTCTTTTACATTGTATCTTATATGCATCGCATTGATGATTTGTTAGCGAGAATTTTCTATCTCTGTTTCCTTTCAAAATATATCGATTATTCCTACGCCCAACAGTTATTTACATTAAATTACATAACCAGTTGCATGACAAAAAAGGAAAAAAACATTATCTTTAAAACAAGAGGTGTTGTAGCGCCATTTCTATTCATATCACAAAAAACTAATACACATACCAACACGAAAATCAAAGGCTATCATTTCACACTTAACAAACTAATATACATTATATATTTTGATTAACTTTTCATATTATCATTTCAATTTGACACTTCTATGACCCAATTTCTATTATTGAGATAGGTCAAAACTAAAATAATTAACTAATTTACGTAGTTTCTTTGGATATTTTTCTTTTAATTTTTTCTTTTGATATAGGGTAAGAGTTTTGGAACAACAACGCGATATGTCGATAAGTCGCTACAAATCATTTGATTTTTTTAAGGAACAATTATTTGGCAAGTAATATTTTTTATGCAACGGAAGATTTTCCACTGGAAAAAATAATATATTTACTAAAATTGGGAATAGAAATAATCTTCACAAAAATTATAAACACTGTTTTTTGACGTTAGGCAAAAAGAAATGCAAAAAAAGTGGTAGACCTCGATATATTTCCTCATACATTTGACAACTTTAATTTATAGGGATGACAGTCTACCATTTGACAGCAAATATTTGTTTATTAATAATTTCCGGGTGTGGAGACAGAAAGTTAGAGGGTACCAATATGTATGGGATATACATCGAGGTTCATCAAATGAAAAATTCAATTCTGTTGTGGTTTTAAAAATCGATCATAATACAGACCAAACTCTTTAGGTTCATCACCCATGAAAAATGAATTCCTATAACAAACATATATCGAAAAAATCACAAACCGAAGTCGTGATACTTAAAACCTTTTATATTTCAATCCCATTATGTTTTTAATTTAATTTAAAACACCTACTATATTTTAATTTATTTTGATTTAAGTTTCAGAGTTTTTACAAAACAAAATAAAAGAAGTCAAACAAGTGCGAATAAAATTCGCTGGCCAAAAGTTCTGTGAATGTAAAAGACCACAATATCAAAAATAATTGACAAAAATTTGTAATGTACTGTCTTTATATTGCCAGACCATAGACTCATAAGAAGATAAATGTTTAATCGTAAATGTCAATAGTAAATTACAATCACATATATACATTCATCAAAAATCACATCAAAAATGTAGCTTCAGGTTACATCTTATCCACTGCTGTTTATGGTAACTCAAGAAAGATTCAATTACACCAGCTTGTAAATGGTTTAAATTAGATTATTTTTCGGTTAATCAAATGTCGAAATTTAGGGGAGTGGAAAGAAAATGGCATTATTCAAAATTATACAAAAAATGGTGAGGTGTAAAATTCCAAAATAAATTTTTATGGAATACTGAAATGAAGCCCTTTCATATGATGCCCTACTTGAAATTATAAAAAAATGTATTTCCTCAAAGGTCTCACATTGTAACCCTGTAAACCAAACGAAAACAACTTTAGTTTTATTTGTATTGGTCATCTTTTGTGGACAAATTAGTTTTATACGCACCTCAAATTTTAGGTCCATAGCATTTATAGTTTACGAGATAATCGATATAATTCTCTAGAATTTTAACTCAAGAGTTAATGATAACTTAAAACTAACACTATCGTTCTAATACCACATCAATCAACCCCTACGAAAGATCATTACAAAAGATTGTTACATCCAACCTTGTATGCACTTTGACGTGAAGACAATAATAAAAAGTGAAGTGAAGACAATAATAAAACCAGAACAATAAGAGCAGTTCCAAAGTCAATATTTAATTCCTGTTCTTGAGATATTTAATTTTCTACTAAAATTCTAATTTTTCATCTTTTTTTAAAATTCAGTGGTTAAAGTTTTTTGTTGATAAAAATGTTCGAAAAAATAATTAAGAATTAAAATTTTAGTCGTCTTACGTCTCGCTTTGTAAATTTGATATATTTTGAAGTAAGGATAGAAATATTTTTTGAAAAAAATTTTCTTTTCCATTAACATGAAATGTTAATTTCCATTATAACATTTCATGTTAATGGAAAAAATTATGAAAAATTATAATTTTTAGTCAGACTAAAATCTTTAAAATTAAATATCTCAAGAACACGAATTAACCGGTCTTTGTAAATTTGGTATATTTTAGAGTTACAATAGAACTGTTTTTTAAAAGAAAAATAAATTAAAATCCAATTGATCGTCGACCCTAGCGCCATCTTTAAAAAAGTGTTTTAATATTTTAATTTTAAAATTAATTACAAAAACAATTAATTAATTTAGAATTTTTTTTTCATGCATGTTCGGGGCCCTATGATCAAACTGTGCATTTTAAAAAAAACTGTAAAACAAGTAGTATTTTTTATTTTGTCCATATTACTTATATGCCAAGTTTAAGGAAAATCAAAAATGGTCAAGTTTTTACAACTCGGTCAAGAACACTTTTTTCTTCTGTAATGAATTGTTTTGACAAACGGTCAAATATTTTTAAAATGTTAATCCTTCCAAACTTAATTTCTGAAGTGGCAGTAATTTGGCTATTCAGATCATGTACAACATCTTAAAAAGCAGCAAGTTTTATTGTAAACCAGTGTTTTCCAACCGGTGGTCAGCGGGCCATTAGTGGTCCGCGAATTTATTTATATTTATTACCAGTTACAATTTTATTTTATTCGAGCTTTTTTCACTCCTCTAATGTGAATACTATTTTAACAATGAAAATTTTTTTTATACGATAGCATATAAAAATTCTATTTTCATGGAGGCATAATCTCTTGTGAAAATCTTTTTTCCACTTGGGTAAAATCAGTTTCGCTAAATAACAAATTGTTTTTGCTATGCGTACTCTCATGTACTTTTAAAAAGTTTTAAAATCAAAACAACGATGAAAAAATAGAATATGAATTATGAATATATGTTATTGATTTTTAATTTAAAAATTTATAATAAATATCGTTTATAAATTTACTATTGTAGAAAAATTGCATTTCCTATGCGAAGTGAAAACGTTTTACGTTTACGTGAACAAATTTTCACTCAGGAAAACCCAAAAATGTACTATACATTTTTAATATCGTTTTTACTCGTAGGAGCAAAATTTCCTTTTTATTTAATTTACTCCTTTAGAGTCGATTTTCTTTTTTCTTTCAGTCCATATGAAAAAAACTTAAATTACTACTTTTTCTTCATCTTTTTTATTTATTTTTATAACAATACTTACTTAATTGGACAAACCGTTCAGCAGAATAATATTTTTTTTTCCAACGAAGGATTAAATTTGAAGCAAAAATTGAATGTGTGAAAATTTAAAAAAAAAAAATTATCCTTCCGGCAATTACAAATGTAAGTTTATTTTTGTTTTTTAACAATCATAATTGTGAGTGTCATTAGTTTTAATAGAATAGAATAAACAATTGTTAATTTTATTCTGTTATTCGATTGCTGTGGAAAACAATATTAATGAATAAAAAAACAATAACGAATAAAAAAACAATGAATTACATTTTACTTTTTTGTACCAATTATTCGAAACATTTAAATAAATTTGATTCAATTTCAATACCAATTTAATTGTTTTATATTTTGAAAATGAAATTCGCTACAACGAAGGCATACAATTTTATTCTAATGAGAATTGAGAAACCAAAAATCATAAAAATTATTGTTTTGGACAAATAAAATTCAATTCAATCTGATCATAGTAACCTTTGCCTTTTTCGTTATTCGAGAGACGGACATGCACATTGGTTTGAATTTATTGTTATTTACATAAAATTGTTTTTTTGATTTTTTTATAAAACACAATCAAAAAAATTTATTTCAGATTTATATAAATAAATTGTTTTAGTGGAACATAGGAACACCGCAGCACTCACGCAACAAAATAAAATGAACAGCACTTTATTTTATTCTATTAAGTTGAGAGTTAAAACTAATAACGCACACAATAATGGTTCTAAAAATAAACCTATTTATCCACGACTACTAAAGAATATATACTTTCCATGCATATGTCTTCCATTGTAATTGTATTCATTCCACAACTAGTGAATTTGATTAAAATTCTTTAACAGCTCTATAGTTTATTAAATATTCCCCTAACAAATTAAACAACAAACTTGTTTTGTTTTTCGCTATCTTTGATGTTTTTATTTCAATATGGCGATACAAATTTTTGCATGAAAACTGGAAATTAAATGAAATATTTTACAGTCGTGGATAAAATAGCATCTTGTATTCGCTTAGGATGATGGCAATTCTTCACTCGGATGATTCCCTCCACTCGCTACGCTCGTTTCGGGAAACTTCATCCTCGTGAAGAATTGCCTTCATTCTAAGCTGATACAAGAATCTACTATTATAGTTGCCGGAAGGATAAAATAATTTACTTGATTGTATTGAATTCTGAAATAAAGTTTTTTTATTGTGTTTTATAAATAATGATTATATTTTATAAAACAATAAAAATAAAACATTTTACTCATAAAATAAAATATAGCGTAAAACACTTACACAATAAATTACTATTATTTCGAGCTAGGAGTAAGAACTATATTTTTTTATTTTTATTCCTGCTTTTGGAAATGTTAAATTTTTTTACTTATTCGCTCTGAAAGATCGGAGCAAATTAGTGATATAAAAGTTTGAAACCTTGTTTATTACACATCATAAAATCTGCTTTTCAACCATCTAACACGTAATATTTCACAAGATCCGAAGCAGAATCTTAAAATATTTATTAGTCCGTAGCATGAAATCAGTTGAGAAACTCTGATTTAAACGATACCATCCATTTCAAAATGCGTTAGAGTTGGAGAAAATATCAAAAAAAAATTTAAAATCTCAACCTTACAGAGTTCCGATAAATGGAAATCATGTTTTATATTACAGTTAAACGTATTTGCATTCATCCAAGATTAATTTTTGAGGTGAAGAAAACCAGTTATTCAACGGATTTTATTCAACTTTACAAATATCTGATGGTGCCAAAAACGTCATCCGTGGTTTACGTATTGGGACAGTGAGAGTATACATAGCCAGAAAAATGTACGATTGTCTAATTATCATATACCGCAACGGTGAATCTGGCTTGTGTTCTAACTTCTAACGTATTCCTCCAAATTTTTCAGCATCTCAAACGGCTTTGTACCAGAGCTGACAAGAAATATTGTTAACATATATCTTCTTAACTATTACACTGAAAACTCAGTGCAATTCAAATGTACAAAAAACTAAAAGTCATTTGCAAATATAAATTAAAACATGAGAGTTATTCTGTACATAAAAATAAAACGCAAAGAACGACGATATATGAAAAAATATAATGAAAGTAAATGTTTTTCTTCCCCTTTGAGCAGCAAAGTGGAAAAAATGTATCACCTTACAATCAGACACCAACCTTGGTAAAATCAAAATGTTTTTCTTACAAATAATGACAAAATATAAAACAATAAACATCACAAACGAAATTAGATCAATATGATACACCAAAAGTTATAATCTTACAAAAACAAGATTAATCTCCCGCAAGCTTGTGTTCGCTAATAAATCTTATTTTGTTTTTATTACCGAAATATATGTATATTATATTTTCAATCATATCGTCGAGGGTTCCATTTTATAAAAAGAAAACGAACGAATGACATACTCAAGATATGTATACACAAAAAAAGCTCTAAGAGTAAGATCTAGAAAAATAGAACACGAAACTGATATTAGAGATATTTGGAATTTTCGCTTTTAATTTTTTCATCAACCGTGATACAAATATATAGCAATGGATATAAATATGAATTTTCTGCGTTGGTAACTTATCCGATTTTTTGTTCGCCTTTACAAAATAAATCATAAAATGGAATAACATCTGGAGGATGGAAAATTTGGGGTGTGCTAGATGTGTTGTTGCTTTATGTTATTTGTTATATTCGTTGGAATTTTTATGATGTATGATAGGTTGTTTTACTTCTTTTTCTACTTTTTCGTTTGAATTGAGACATTTATGAGCTTTTATTACGAGTGGAGGTGTTCTTGTTATAACTTTGATTTAGTAGAAGGAGGATGTTTTATTCGTTTCTTAACGAGGTTATTAGCGTATGTTTTATATAACAAACATTAATCTTGTTAATCTTGTTTGAAGTGATATGTTGGTAATGACCATAACTACCAACTAACAACTACTGTATTATATGTTTTTATTACTATCAACAGTTATTATTTCTAGTTCCAACATTCTTATTATGAAAGACTTCAAATTTTACTTATCCAATTAATCACGATACTTCTAAACTACACATATCACCTGCAGTAAAAAATATTTTTCGTAATTAAATTGCAATAAAATTTTGAAAATACTAAATTGTTCATGTTTAGAATATTTAAAATAACAAATTTCGTATTCATGTCACAAAATACAATTTGGTGGTGTAATAAATCAACTTATGTTTTTCATTTGAAAGCCAATTAATTACTATATCTGTATGGCAACAATTTTATTGATGCAATTATTTAATTGAAAAATCTTGATTTATATCTTTGGTTTTTATTGATTGTTTAGATAGATGAAGTTTCGAAAAAATATTGGAATTGAATTATGAATGAAAGTTTAATTTTCAGTAAAATAAGTTAATGTGTGATCTAGTAATATTTTAATAATGTTGTAGTCGACGTCTGTGGAATGGTTGTGGTAAAAAAGTCAGCTCAAAAGTGTGCGGGCATCAATTGATCAATTTCTTCTTATGCTAAATTACACACTAGTTTTGAGCTAAGAACCCTTAAAAACGCAGGTCCTTCTGCGTAAGTATTTGGTTTCCGATCACTCTTTGCAATTGTGTCTTTTCTTACTTCACTTCGGCCTTCCACATAACTGAAAATTGTGGTGCGTTTTCAGAGTTGTGCATTTTCATGTAAAGAATAATTCTTTAAATTTTTATGTAAAGAATAGTTTTTTACGTAAACAATGTAAAGAATGATTAATAAATGTAAAGAATTTTACTTTCAGGTGATTTTTACAGCTCCTTTTAGAAGACAGAACTTGTGCCCAATTCCAACAGTGGTAATACAAATTTTGAATTGAAAAGAATTACGAATTTCGGTCACTATAATAGTTATTTATTTATCTAGAACGAAAAGTGAAACTTTAAAGTACGAGCTAGTTGTTTAGTTGCTAGAAATTACTAGTGAGACCTTTAAAAACACTTTTAGTTTGAGATAAATGCAAAATCTTATTTCATACTGGAAATTTATTAAAATAAAAAGAAATGAGTTTTAAATTTTGCTCAAAAAGTTGAACTTTAATGTCCTAGTACTTTATAGAATTTTATAAAGTCCTAGGACGTTAAAGTTCAACGTTTATGGTACAAAAAGTTGAACTTTAACGTCTTAGTACTTTATAAAATTTTATAAAGTCCTAGGACGTTAAAGTTCAACTGTTTGTACCATAAGTAATCCGAAAAATGTCGTTTTCGATATCAGTATGAAATAAAATATTTTGCCACTTTAATCATAGAAAAAGCAAGGATTGGAAATCATAAATTATGTATTAAAATTTAAAACTTATTACAAAAAATTAACAGTTTAACTACAATAACATCAATTTGTTGAATACGACACATATAACAAGCTTGATTTACAATAGCAATTATTTTCAGTATACAAGTTATCAAAGACAGGCTTTACCTGTCAGTTGATAAAATGAAGAATGCCCGAACCCATGTTTTCAACTATTCAACTTTAGAATTTATATTAAAGAAAATGTTTGTTGAGATGTCACATATATAAGCTTTGTATTCAAAAACAAATGTTATTTTTAAAATCTTAGTTGTACAAACAAATGATTGATTTCACAAATTCAATATTTCTGATATCGTGAAATTGTTTATTTATATTTTAACAAGTTTGTGATTAAATTTAAAATTTATTTTTAGTATCGACTCAAACCAAAACTTAGCTTTGTGCAGCTTCCTTGCTTTTTCTATGATTAAAGCGGGAAAATATTTTATAGAGACCAATTTGTAATTCTTTTCAATTCAAAATTTGTATTTCATTGTTGGAATTAGACACAAGTTTTGTCTTAATTCTTAAAAGAGCTATAAAAATCAGTATTTAAATGATAAATACAACTAAAGACTGACTTAAAAACTATGATTATTTAGGAGTTTGAGTTTCATTTTAAATTATGTATTAATCTAATGAGAAAATTGGGACATCTTTTTATTCTTTTTTAGCATTATTTACATTCTTTACATTCTTTACATGATTTTTGAATGAATTCTTTACATGTAAAGAATTACGTAAATTACTTTTTGAAAAGAATTTGCACAACACTGGTACGTTTGGTGGCATGAAATATCACACCACAATCTGATTACTTCTACACATGGACTGAGCAATGAACAAATGTGCATAAATGTTGAAAAACTTTGCCCAGAATTTGCACTCCTTATCAAAAAGCCACCGTTTTGATCCCTGGTAGTGCGTTAGCATCTTATATTTGAACTTTGTTGTGCTCACAAATTCTGCTTGTTGTGCTCACGAATTCTGCCAGGTGACATTTGTGGAATTGAGTTGGGTTGTCGGGAAGTCGGGACTTGACAGGTCAGACAGATAAACCGACTGCATTACTAGCAAAGGCCGGCAGCCTGATAACTTACCCCATATTCCTCATTCTCTAACTATAATATTGCCTACTTCTCGTTACATAAGTTCTATTTAAAACGTACCTATATAATCAGTCGCAAATGATGAATCTTTTATCGTCCAGCATGTAATTTTCCTAAACTCATTGTTTACTTTGTTTATATTTTGTTTTCGTTTTAATGTATATAACTTAATATACACTACTATTTAGTTTTTGATTTTTTTTAAACGTAAATCAAGAAATAATAAAATGATGACGCACCTTGCAATTTGGAATATCACATTAAACGTAATTATGTAACTTTCCTTTGTAAAGTTTTTTTTTCTATTGTATATTTAAATGAAAAAAAAAGATGAAACACAATATTCTCTCGCAAATGTTTTTTTTTATGCTTTAATAATTCAACGAAATCTTGTTGTACGTTTCGACGATAAACGAATAAAAGAGACATTATGACAATGAATTAACTTTTGTCCCTTTTTAGTCATAAAAATAGAATGATAATTATGCTAGCATTTTTGCTTGATTGTCAGTCAGTTGATTTTTGAGATCGAAATCATAAAAATATAAAATCAAAATAATTAATAAAAAGTTAGAGCTGGTGATTTGGATAGGAATTAAGTGTTAGTTTTTGATTTAAAAACCAAAAGGTTTATCTTTTTAGTTAGTTGGTTCTTGAAATTAAATAAAAAAAAAGAATTAAACAAAAAATTTTAGTACAGTTATTGTTTGATGTGCAAATCAAAAACAAAAATTACAATTAAGAGTTGTTGATCTCAAAAAGCCAAAAAGTTTTAATTAAGGATTGTATTATACAAATTAAATTTGATTAAAATATTTGTGTTGATGATTTGTTTTTGGCTCATAATAAAAGTTTGTTTTAAACTAAATAGAATTTATATCTTGAAAAATAACTAAATCCTAGAGTTGTAATTGTACTGTTTCTTTTGGTGAAAAATAAAGTGGAAAATTTAAGAATTTCCAGCAGGCCTAATACTTAATTTTCAAGAAAGTGGAACATTTATATATATTTTTATGAAGTCTGCAAGAATTTTTGGGCATGCAATTAAATATACTTATTGTAGATTGGTGATGTATAGCTATTTGTTCAGGACCAACAATTGAACCAGAATTATATGCAGTTGATATGGTGCTAACTGTATGATTTACCGTACGAGTTAATAGTATAGAACGTGGTGATATTAATAGCAAAACTCCAACAAATCCATTAGTGCGTATGTGCAAAAGAGTTGTCGGCTTATCGGGGGATGAAACTGTAGGGACACCCTGTACCACCATGAGAAGAAATCATTCCTTATATATCTGCAGTGCACTTTATTGTATGTATTGGTTGTTTGATTACAACCGGTTGCTTGCAGATATATGAGGAATGATTTAAAAGCAACATATAATTTGTCAATAGTTAGTTGTTATTTGTTACTCAATAAGACAACACTTTAAATAGCTATAATATTAAACAAAATTGCTATAATATTAAAACCATTTTTAATTAAGGAATTGTAAAGAAATATATTTTTTAAATTTTGTTTTAAAAATAAATTCATGAATTCAATGTACATTATGAAGTGTTTCTATTATTTGGTGTAATAATCATTATAAGACAAAAGATCAGCAATCAGGTTTATTACAAAACTATAGTTCAAACATCATTTGGTTTTGGTCCAGTTTCACATTGTCTAAACATAATTTAAAGGTTGGATACAATTTACGAAAACGATGGAAGTAGTTTAGTCGAATTCAAAAGTCCAGACAATTTTGGGAAATACAAACTAGGAATTAGAAGGAAAACAAGCCGGCTTGCTTGCAACATTGAAGACATCAATAAAAAAAATCAGATTAAGGTTAGATTTAGTTTTTCTATTTTGAATTTTATAAAATTTTTTTTTCGACTTTTTATCGACTCTACATTGACTCTATTGATATAGAGATTTTTTTTCTGGACAGGGGCCGTAGTGTTTTTTTTAAAATATAAACATATATCCTTGGCATAACGTCGTCACATAACAACGTTATAGCTTCCAGAATAATAATATTTTAACTGATGTGCTTTTGTTAATTAACTGATGATACAGGTTATGTCTACAATCCAGCTTGGAGGACCATGTCCTTAATAAGTTTTAAAGGATTGTATAGAGCGATTTTTCTGTTCCGGTGTTTAACGCAATGGCGCTGCAAAAGAGGGATAAGAGAAAAAATTACAAAAATTTTATATGGAATTACATACAAAACACAATTTGAATAATTCAAAAAGTTATGTATGATGTTTATCAATTAACCACAATTGAACAATTTTAATTTGCTTATGAAGTATTGACTATTTATTAAGCGTAAAATATAAAATATTATTCTTAAGTCGTTCGAAAAACCAACATAAAAATTGCCAACATCTCCAATTCACACCGAAAAAAAACGTTGGTAGAATCAACTAAAAAGCTTGTTTGATTTTGCGTCTTATATGAACGCGGTCATTTTAACCAATGTAGCATTGTCAATTTATTTTAAAAAACGTAACAATTTTCATTATTTAAATCAGTAGTATTGTACTGTAAAGAGCCAATGTCAACTAATGGCCCTTTACAACTCAAATTTTGTCATTTATAAGTAAAACCATTAACTTGGTAAAATTAATAAAAACAAAAAAACCCAACAAAAAATATAAACTAAAATTAACCATGACAAAAAACTGCATTTCAAGTATAATTTAATTTGTTTTCCGTATTAACTGTTTTTAACAAAGTTAATGTTTAACTTATATTTTTTGTTATGTTAATTTTAGTTAAAATGCATAATTTGGGATTATTTTGAAATAATATTACTTCGGTCTGAAAGACCTAAGTATTACATTCATGAGCTCAAAGTGAAATTCTTACCCCCACTTTTTTGGCATTTCTCGACGTTTTAGGACCTACTGATTCTAAAAACTGATTTCAAAATTTTTTTTTTCACAAATAGGTATTCACAAGGGACAGGTCCAAAAGGACGCTGTGTTCGATAACTGTACCGGAAGTGTGTCAAAAAAATCATTATGTGTGTCAAAAATAGCAAATTTTCATATTTTTGGCTTAAAAAACGTTCATTTTAAGTGATTACGAGTAGGAACATTAAATTTGGATAAATCGTGATGGTCGGAATTGGTATGTGAGATCAAAAACTAGGTTATTGCATTATAAGTTTGTCAAAAAAATGTTGTCAAGTGTGTCAAAAGAAAGATTTTTATTTAATTTTTTACCCAATTTTTGGGAAAAAAATAAAATTGTTTCTTTGAAATGCAATTTTATTATTATTATTGAGAATTATGGCGTTATAAGTTTGTCAAAAAAATAATGTCAAGTGTGTCAAAAGAAAGGTTTTTATTTATTTTTTACCCAATTTTTTTGGAAAAAATTAAAATTAATAGTTTGTATGACATGATATTTTATTATGACATGATATTTTATTATTATTATAGAGAATTATAGCATTATAAGTTTGTCAAAAAATAATGTCAAGTGTGTCAAAAAATGATTTCATTTATTTTTTTAGCCAATTTTTTGGAAAAAAAAAATAAAGCTGTTTTTATGACGTAAATGTAATTTAAAATGAAATTGGACATTGAAATTTTTGAATTTGTTATAGTTTTTGAAATATTTTTGGAATTTTGAAAAATATTGTATTGTGGCGAACATCAAAACTAAAATTATTTCTCATAAAAATTTAAAATTTAGCAGGCGATGATTTCGTTAACATTTATTAAAAAAGCAATAAATATTTTTTTATTATTCGGATTTTGTTTTTTCCAAATTGTTAAAGTTCTTATTTTTCGTGTTAAATTAAAAATGTTATTCCCTAATAAATTATATTGAATCACCTCGCCAATTTGATAAATACAATAAGGCAAATTTTATGTAACTTGTATAAGCTATTTCGTATAAATACAAATAAACTCTGAAATGTTATTGTGTTTTGAGGGAATCTATTTATATTCGTACTACTTAATAATGGTTCAAGACCATTAGTGAATGTGGAAGCTACTATACCTGAAGAAGTTTGGAAATAAATTTAATTCATCATATGGTTGATACAACATTTTATCTGCTGGCTTTTGTGTTTACTTTACGTGAACAATAAAATTGGTAAATCATAACCGAAGATTCAGCTTAATCAACACATTCAAGGTAACTCATTATATTGGATACAACATCTCCAACATCTCGTATCATCTTATTCATCTCCTGGAGAATTCAACGCAACTAGCCGCCAGCCTTTATATTAAAATCTACATCCACTCAATACAGTATCATCCAAAGTATTTTTGATTTTGTAATAATTTTTACAATATTTTGAGAATTTCGGCGAAAGTTTTAATTTTTGATTTTGTAAGAATTTTTGGAATATTTTTAGAATTTTGAAAAAATTTTTAATTTTTGATATTTTTATAGTTTTTGGAATTTTGAAAAAATTTTCAATATTTGATTTTGTAATAATTTTTGCAATATTTTAGAATATTAGAAACAGTTTGAATTTTTAAGAATTTTTGAAATATTATTGGAATTTAGAAAAAACTTAAATATTTGGTTTTATTCTAATTTTTGGAATATTTTTGGAATTTTGAAGAAGTTTGATTTTATTTAATTTAACAATACTTTTGGAATTTTGATTATAATTTTCCGGCAACGTATTGATGTTTCGTGTTAGTTTTGTAATAAATCTTTAAACAGAGATAAAAAATACTTGTACTTTAACAAAGAGTTATGTTTGATATACATCGCTGCCCAAAACTAAAAACCATGTCCTCATAAAAGTTTTTTGCCGAAAACTATATCAAAATCCTTAACCCAGACCGAAGTCTTGATATCTCAGAGCTGTGAGATTTCAGCCCCTCCATATTTTTTCTATATAAAGAAAAAGTAGATTTAAGATCTAGTTGAGTTGAATTTTTGAGTTACAAAAATAAAAAAATTAAAAACTGAAGAGACAATTTTGGGAGCTCTATCAGTATAAAATTTGCGAATCAAGTTAAGTGTAAAAGTTAGAAAATAGTTTCTAGAAGTTTCTTGAAAATAGTATAATAAAAGTTAAAGTGTAAAATTGGAAAAATGTTACTAATAGATTCTTGAAAATAATACAATAAAAGTTAAGTGATTACTGTTGAAATAAATAAAATATTTAAATTTACTATAATATTTTGTTGGTTCAAATTTAATCCGGTTTATAATAATTGTCACGGTTAAGCTAAAAATTTGGAGTTAAGTTATTAGAGATATGAAATAAAACAAAAATTACTTGAACAGATTTATACGATCGAATGGTGAGTTAGAAATTAAGTCAAATAATAAATAAAATTTTCTGTATTAAACCAAAAAAGTTAAGGAAAAGAAATATAAATAAACATTCAAAAATTTGAACTAGTGGAAATTTTTATCAATTCAAATTTAATTCAAATTTAATTTAATTCAAATTTAATCCGGTTTATAATAATTGTCACGGTTAAGCTAAAAATTTGGAGTTAAGTTATTAGAGATATGAAATAAAACAAAAATTACTTGAACAGATTTATACGATCGAATGGTGAGTTAGAAATTAAGTCAAATAATAAATAAAATTTTCTGTATTAAACCAAAAAAGTTAAGGAAAAGAAATATAAATAAACATTCAAAAATTTGAACTAGTGGAAATTTTTATTTAGAGTTTTATTCTTGTTTCACCCATTTGACACTTTTGATTATGCTACGATACCACCGCTAAGGAACAACAGAACCACACCGGTGTTTGCAAAAGAGGCGCCAAGCATAACTGGAAGAAAGGGCAGGTAAAAATTGTGTTGTTGATTTGTGTTTTGAGTGACATATCAGTGTTTTGAGTGACAGATGAATGTTTTGAGTGACAGATGGGTGTTTTGAGTGACATATGAGTGTTTTGAGTGACAGATGAGTGTTTTGTGTGACAGATGAAAAAATAAATCTTATGAAAAAATTGTGTGAGAAAAAAATGCAAAATTCTTTTGATAAAAAATTAAAACCTAAAATAAAATGCAAAAACGAGAAAAAAATTTGAGCATGTGGTTGGTGTCTGTATAATTGAATTATTAAATGTATTTTGTTAGTAATTTTTGCATTTATTTTTTTATGTGTTGAATGTCATTGTTTTCTTATGATGCAAAAATTGAATGACAGATGTAAAAAAACTGTTTTGAGTGACAGATGAAAACAAAAAAATCTTTTGCAATTATTGATTTTTGTGTTGAGTGTCTTCGTTTTACTACATGTGTTATCTGCCTGAGAAATATTGAATGTTATTTGACGATCATAAAACTAAACTAAACTAAGCTAAACTAAACTAAACTAAATTAAGCTAAACTACACTAAACTAAACTAAACTAAGCTATGCTAAACTAAACTAAACTAAACTAAACTAAACTAAACTAAACTAAACTAAACTAAACTAAACTAAACTAAATTAAACTAAACTAAACTAAACTAAACTAAACTGAACTAAACTAAACTAAACTAAAGTAAACTAAAGTAAACTAGACTAAACTAAACTAAACTAAACTAAACTAAACTAAACTAAACTAAACTAAACTAAACTAAGCTAAACTAAACTAAACTAAACTAAACTAAATTAAACTAAACTAAACTAAACTAAACTAAACTGAACTAAACTAAACTAAACTAAAGTAAACTAGACTAAACTAAACTAAACTAAACTAAACTAAACTAAACTAAACTAAACTAAACTAAACTAAACTAAAGTAAACTAAACTAAACCTAACTAAACTAAACTAAACTAAACTAAACTAAACTAAACTAAACTAAACTAAACTAAACTAAACTAAACTAAACTTAACTAAACTAAACTAAACTAAACTTAACTAAACAAAACTAAACTAAACGGTCTGAAAGTTGCACTTGTTTGACAATAACTCAAAAACTGTGCACCGCAAAATTCTGAAAAAAATTACAATGTTTTCTAAATTAGATGCTCTTTTAAATGACACCCTACTTGACCACGTTTTAAATAGTGTTTTTACCTCTTCTCATTTCCACTCCCTTAATAAATATAATTATGAGTATGTGACACTTTACATATTTTTTATTTGAAGATTTTCAATCAGTTATGTTCGGAGCTAATCGAGGTAAGAAAAAATGAAGGAAACGTCATTATTCAAAATTATACAAAAAAGGGTGAGGTGTAAAATTCCAAAATAAATTTTTAAGGAATACTGAAATGAAACCCTTTCATATGACACCCTCCTTGAATCTTTAAAAAAAATGTATTTTCTCAAAGGTCTCACATCGTACCAATGTAAACCAAACGAAAAAAACTTTAGTTTTATTTGTAGCCGTTATCTTATGTGGACAGGTTAGTTTTATACGCACCTCAAATTTGAATATCTCGTTTTACTCTCAGCAATAGGGTTTGTTACAAAAAACGGAACCCTAAAAAAACCTAACGTCTGTCATAAAATAGTTCTGCTCTTTAGTAGAATTAAAGTCTTGGGGAATATGTATCTGTGAAAAATAACTATAACAACAGAATTCGAAAACAGGCTTAATGTTGAGATTTTGAACCTCGTTTCATATGTGAACGAACTTTTTATATCAAATTCTTGTGAAAAATTTCACGACATTTAAAACAAGCGTATAGCAATCTACTAAAACAAATTCACTCAATTGAGAAATATGCCAAACAATAACACATATACAATACCTACTATAAATGGAACATATACAATACCTAATATAAGTCTACTATAAGATCTACGTGACCGACACTGAACCCGATCTGTTTTATCGAGTTCGCCTCATAGCATCACAAAATCAAATCATCAAATCGTGTAATAGAACCGAAAATCAGTAGACCGAAATATCATACCACGGAATTTTATATCACCGAATGGTTTTGAAACTGAAAAAGCATTAGATCGAAAATCATTTCACCGAAAATTCATTTCATCGTAAAGTTATTGCATCAAAAGTCAAAACATCACGTTTACGAAAATCAAATAATCGAAAATTTAATTCATAACATCGAAAAATCATTTGGTAAAAATTTGTAAAATAGAATATAAAATCATATTATTGAAATATCATAATTTCCCGCATGGAGGGATCAGTTTTTATTGTTTTGAAATTTTTTTTTATTTTTGATCTACGGGTGTAACAACCCCGCGTACTCCAGTCCCTGCTATTGACATTCGAGTTAACGTTAGATATTACATACCACTGGCAATAGTAGTGAGATATCACTAGCCAAGGTGACATCTTAGGGGTGGTGGCGGATGAACTGTATTCAGTCAACGGTAGCGCCCTCAACCTTATCTGTGAAATAATCCTTGATGATGAGAAGCTATTGCTTCCTTGAAGAAACGAGCCTTCATATAACTATGTGTGGGCTTTAATCATTAAGAAATGGAATATGCAACCGGATCGATTATTGGCAACTACATTTTTGTTTTGTTTCAGCAAATTTTTGTAAAAATTTGCTATTTACTTTTTAATTTACATTTTTTTTCTCTATTCTTTCATAAAATATTGGCCTATGTCATATTTTGTTTTGTCAGTGATAGGATTTATTGTTTAGTTATCCATTCTTTAACAAAAAAATATAAAAAACAAAATAAGACAGATTTACGTCCATCAACACCTTTGAACGTATGTTGTTGTGGGACCTTGGTCCTAAAAGGTTTTTATGTGTTATTGTGACACATATTGTAATTCCTGCCACACAACGCATTTTATAAAAAAAAAAAAAATTCGAAAATTTTCGATATAATGAATAAATGCGATGCAATCGAAAAAACCATTCAATCGGAAAATAGGGTATACCGCATACTCAATGCTAAGCATATTGTAAATTTAAATGGCAGATACCCGCCAAATATATTAATTGCGTACGCGTACATTTTGTTGAATTAGTAAGAATAATTTCAAAGGGTCGTAATGAGAATAGAAGGAGCCTAGTTTAATTTTTCCATTTGGGAAATATGAATAACAGAGATCATTATCACTCTAGCTGATCAATCCAGATAGTTTGAAAATTGAACGGAAGGTCAATATTTGAAAGTGATTGGTAAAGAGTTTCGGAGAGTTTAAATTAAACACTTGCAAATTTTCACGTTAATCGGCTTAATATGTGTCGCAAAAAATTAGGCGAACGTCAAAACATTCGTTTATTGGGTGTAACAGTTGTCAATGACTTACTCTGGAACCGTCATACTTGCGATACAAAATAGGCAAACCGCACCAAAATTTACTGTTTTATCATACCATTTCATGTTGACTAATTTCAATTATCAATCTATCCCGATTATTTGCTGATCTTAAATAATATTTTACCAATTATTTCCAATGCTCTACATGCGCTCTGTGTGTTTTTATTAGTAATGGAGCATGTCACTGAAAGAAAACTTTGAAGAGCAGACTAAATATGCATAGCGCTGATGTTTGATACTAATCGAAAAACCGGTCTAAGAATGACAGCATTTTTAGTGAAGGTTTTCGTTTTTTGGGTTTTGTCGATTTATAGCCGTCGTCTTATTTCGACATTTCTGCCAGAGTTTAAAAAAAAAAAATTGTCAAACATAATAATAAGACTAATTTGTAGTATAATATAAAAATAATAATAAGAATAATATCATTTAAAATTTCAGACTATATCCTAATCTAAAACCAGTCAAATCACTTCATTTGTTGACATATTTGCATATATTTTACCGATTTCTTCAAATAACCTTGTTTGTTTTTTAAATTAATGGGGACGCATATTTTTCTTAATAAGTAAAACACTTTCAACCTGTAGCTTTGATATGATTGTTCATAATCCTTTTCTTCAATACAAAGGTTCCATTGCAAAAACTTGCTGCATCAATGTTTCTAAAAAGAGGAAAAGAAAAGCCCATTTTCTATATTTTGAACATGTATAACATATATAAATAAACCAAATGAAATATGTATTAGACATCTATATACACCAAACCAAGAACATGTTTGTTGTAAATTAGAAATATTTGTTGCAACGTAATGTGTTGGATACATTTAATTGTATCATGTATGTATATAATAAATTTATAAATGTATATAATTTTCATCTAAATGAGTTTGTTTGTCACATTATACTTTAATTGTCCATTCGAATAGTAATTCTGTTTTGCGGAAAAAAAATCGATCAAAGATGACTGAGTGAAAGTTGAATAAAAGCCAGGTATAAAATATGATATACATTTAGGCAAACCATTAGGAAAATTAAAATTATTAATTATAGAAAAACTTAATTAAATTTTAAAATTTCGGCTCCGAGGTGCATTAGTACCTGTTAATGGCCTTCTCCTGGCAAAATCAGACTCCTGTGTGCGGCAGATTTCGCTGGAGAGCGCACGCAGACAGACAAACACTTTATTTTATTATTATAAGAAGAAGATAGAGGATTATAGATTATATTGATTTATATTATTATTTTAGATACATCTTTCCAGATTAAACTGAACTAAACTAAACTAAACTAAACTAAACTAAGCTAAACTAAACTAAACTAAACTAAACTAAACTAAACTAAACTAAACTAAACTAAACTAAACGAAACGAAACTAAAATAAACTTATAATGTATACCGGTAAAAAGAGCGAGGTGAAGATGTAGGTTTTGTTAACGGTGTTCAATTCAGAACAATTTCCACCTCTGCTTGTTAGAATTTGGTGAAAAAATAATGGTAACCATACTAATCTTCTGAGCGCTGCTATTGAAGTTGTCCTTAGTGCTGCCCAACTTTAAGTCGTTCTATAACACCACGTTAGGTGACCCGTGGAGAGTTGAACCCTCGATCCTGTGATTTGACAGCTTAATATTTAAGTTACTGCAGCTGGCTAGAAAACATCCCTTGGAAATTCACATTCGAGTTCCATAATTTTTTTAACTGTCATTGAGGCAACATTTTATTTTTATTTAAAAAATTGAGGAGGTGTACTAACTAAACAGAATTCAAGCGCTAATCCAATGTATTACTTGAACATAAAAACCTACTTTTTATTTAATCGTATGATATAAAGAAAGAAACAAAAAAATGTTTACAAAATCACAAGTCCACAACCAAATCTCTCAAATAATTAACGCCTTAGAAAACTGTTTCCAATTTGCTAATCCAAAATTCCCTCTGGGTTTTTCTATAGATGGTGACATTGGGACCATTAAACCATATTCAAATATTATTGGACGATGTTGACTGTGTGGAAACGATGGAAGTATAATTCTTTTGTTGGATGTACAAGTAGCGTTCCTAGATATAATTGTCAAATATGGATTAGTTTCTGTGTTCCATCTTGCAGATTTGAAAGTAAGCCGGTCTTTTGGGCTTTAAATCAGTTACATATCGTTAAGGGACATCCATTTTTGTATAGCCTTACCATTATTGTCATTGTGACCATATCTTGTTGAAGAATAAGGGTTTTTGTCACCATACATTATGTATATACCTTTTATTTAAGAGCGAAAGACATTTCAAGAGCTAAAATGTTCATCTAATTGAGTTATTCATTGAGAAACCTGATGTCAATATTATCGTTCACCCTATTTTGAGGCATGAGGATAACAACAAGATTTAGTACAACAATGGATGCGGTTTTATCAAGCAAATTAGCAAATTTGCAAAAAAAGATTATGTTTCTCACTTTAGTTTTTATAAACCTCTAATTATATATTTTAATTATAAAAATAATTGAATTGGTTTTGGAATAAATTATATAAACATGGCGTTTTATTACATATGTTGTAAATTATATTATCAATAAATGCTACTCTAAATTTCAATATGACATATTTTTTTGTATTTAATCTTTTTAGTATTAACCGCTACAGTATCCAAAGAAGTTTTACTTGAACCGCATATAAAGATTACACGCACTTTTTTCATTGTTTGAATGAAAAATGAGAAAAAAATATAAGTTCAAAAAATAACGAAACTCTATTAAGTAACTAAAATCCGCACGTCTAACTCATATAATATTTAACACGAGGCTGAATAACAAAATATAATAACATTCACAAATGATAAACTAATAACATTGCATTCCAAAAAAATAAATACACATAATCGAATTGTATCGTAAACTTGCCGATAGTTATTTGTGTAACTAGTGCAAAAGTGCATATTTATTGCACGATGCATGTCATCGTGCAAAAATATGCTTTTTGCACGTGTTAAATAGTCACTAAATAGTCCCTTTTTGCACGATCGTAGAAAAAAATAATATTCGTTTGCCTTTATTATTGCATTATTGTTTGAATTTCTTCTTTATTTAATTTTTTTAAAAAATATTTGTAAATACGAAGTGGCAGAGGTTTTTACAGTATTCTTTACGGAATTTACTTGGCTTGCGAAAAAAACTTATTTTCACAAAAATAGTTATTTTAGCGCACTAAGGCACACTCAAATGCGACCACTGGTCTAAAGCGTAGCCAGGAGCATACCTTTTCTATATAGGAAAAGATATTGGATATAAAATGCAAAGATTTTTACAGAATGAATCGGGTTTTTATGACAATTGAAAGACTTGGTCATAATTAAGTTATGAATTGTGATGTATGTTATCTCATTATATAATAAACTTATGACGTTACCATACAGGAATGAAACTAGTATAAACAGTAATATGAATTACACTTCGTTAAGAAAAACTGTATCTTGAGTGTTAATTTATAACTGAACTATAAAAATAAATTTTACAGCAAAATCAACTAGTAAGCCATAATATTCCTACATAATCGAATTTTGTTATGTGGCGTTTATAGTCTAAATAAAAAATAAAACATTTAGTCAAAAGCTCAACACCATCATTTATTTTGTGTGTCGTCATCTGTTCAAAAATAATATTGACTTGGAATATTTAATTTAATTAATTTTCATTCAATCAATATTAATTACGTTAATTGTATTTTTTTCTTTTCAAAATTTAATCAATCAATATTGGTAATGGCATCAAACTTCAACGTAAAATTATATCCTGAATTACATACATATAACTAGGTGACCAATGCAGAATGTAATTGATAAAAAGGAGTGAAGATATGTCCAATCCAAAAGATATGTCCGAAGATATGTTACAATCCAAAAGAACTACAAAATCGCTACAGTTTAATGTGTGGTAAATATTGCTGCATCTACCTCCGGCATAGATTTAGCGGAAAATCAATGAAAATTTTTTTAAATGGATTTGAAACCGATATGTCTGACTACAACGATCGTATCGTGAATTTTGTCTATAAAAAGGACTTTAACAAAACGGCAAAGAAAAAAAGGTGAACGAACCAAATAAAAACCCTTCCAGGTTGAAAACATGATCGAACTTGTTCAATGTAGGTAAAAGTGTGTTATTAAATTTTTTTAAAATCAACTAATAACAAGCTTTTATTTTACGACTTTCACTATCACTGCAATTGAAACAAAAAATAAAAAAAAAAAAAAATAAAAAAATAAAAAAATACAAAAAAAAAAATTAAAAAAAAATATAAAAATAAAAAAAAGAAACAAAAAAAAAAAAATTTAATAATTTGTTTAAGTATTGTGAAAAAATGATAATTTTCCCATTGAAAGTCTATGAGAACCGTTTTTCGGTGATTATTCCTCCGTGGTATGTCTAATTTTCAATATTTTTTTTGTAAACCATCTATGGCTAGATGTCGTCTTACATGCAAAACTTCATTTTGATATCTTTAATAGTTTGGAAGGAGTATGCGGACAATCGAAAATCCGAATCTGGGGGAAAATGGAGCTTTGCTCCAATTAAAAATCATGCAAGACAGGTTAAAAAATAGTTATTAGTCTAAAAAGTGCAAAAAGTGCATATTTACAAATATATACGTACAAATATACTCTTTTTACGATCATAAGGTACTAGTAAGGTACTTTTTGCAGTAGTGCAAAAAATTAAACTTTTGGCACAGTACATTGTGCTAAAAATAGTCACTTTTTGCACGATCATAGGAAAATTAATTTTTTTTCCATGTCAATAATTTAAAATATACTGACATTCCTTTAAGTACTCCATTACAGCAATTTTGTTAATTCAACATTCAAATAAGTAAGTTTCTTTTGTTATTCGTATAAGAACTAACTATTGACCACAGTTTAAGCATAACTTATAACTACATCAGTTGAACAACTCAAACTAGCCCAAACAAAGTATGGAAAATTTATATTTTATCGACAGAAAATTTAATTAAAATTTTTCTTCTAACTACAAAATTTTGTTGTTTTTTATTTTTTGTTAGCCAGTTTTCAATTTAAGTTTTACTTTGTTGTTACGTGCATGTTTTTGATGTTTTACGTATAATAAAAAAATAAATATTAGAAATCCAAGTATTTTGGAATAATTTTTTAATATGGAATTTTTGAAAACTTTTGAAGTGTTTCAACAGAACTGACACTTTTAATTAAAAGTTTATACGTGTTAAGGATAGTTTCATCAACTTGCTGGCATTAAACAAACAGGCTTTGATTATTTACCAAATGTTGTGTTATTCTAGAACGAACACAATTCAAGTGTTCGAATATTGAAACCAATCAAACTATTATTATAACAATAATCACAAACTGATTACTTTTGCTGACTGTAGAGTGGATTTAATTCAACCACACATATAAAAAGTGGAATAAACTAAAGCATATAAGATTGCAAAACATAATAATATCTTATTAACCATCAAAATCTATTGAGATGATTTTTACGGTTGCATTCCTGTCTTTGTGTGAGTGTGAGTTCGTCTATGTGGATACGATTTTTAAGAAACTACTTGATCTATTGACCCATAATTTGGAATCAATACTCTTATGGCATTAATTTTTAGATCCGCAGGTCAATTGTGATGGAATGCATATTCAGCAATATAGTATTTACTATTTATACAACGATAGTTTTTCCTTGACTTTCGATAGTTTTTCGACAGTAACTTTGTTTGTTGTAACTTTGTTGTAACTCGTACTTTTTTGACAATAACTCAAAAACTGTGCAAAAATTCTAAAACAAATTGCAATGTGTTCTAAATTAGGTGCTCCGTCAAATGATACCTCACTTGCTTGGGTCAAAAAAGATTATTTTTAGCCCTTTCCACTCCCGTTCCCTACACACACACACACACACACACACACACACACACACACACACACACACAGAAAAATAATTATTTCAGACTTCGCTATAATTTTCATTCAAAATTTACCAAACTCTTAAGCTCTGTGAATTTAAAAAAATTTCTGTCAGTCAGTGTCATTTTTGCACAATAACTCAAAAACTGTGCACCACAAAATTAAAAAAATTGCAATGTGTTCCAAATTAGGTGCTCTTTCAAATGACACCCCACTTGTCCTCGTTTTAAATAGTGTTTTTACCCCTTCTCATTATTTTTTCTTTGTTTGTATTTATTTTCTTTTAATTAATCACAATATCATAAAATAGTTCCAATGAATTTAAATTAAACCAAAAAGAATATAAAAATTCACCTGTTCTTTGGTTTTTTCAATATCTCAAAATAATTAATCGCTCGCATATAAATTCTGATGTTCTTCTCGTTATCGCAAAAAAATAGATGTGACTTGCATTTCTAAGTTCTATATATAATTCGCTTCCTATCTAAACCTTTAACTTTTTAATACCAGAGGGACAGGTGAATATCTCCAAGTGAAGAAATCAATGAATGCATGCATTTTTTAATCTCAATAATTTGTATTGACTGCATTCATTAATTTACACAGCAAAGTTAATTTTTGCTATTGTGAGTTGCCATATTTTGACAGATCACAACAAAACATAAACAAACTAATTATAAACATCAAGTTAGTATAAGTATAACCTATATTGGGTCATGAGTCGGTGAAAGGTTTATTAGAGATTTTCCTGGGGCAGACCCAACATGTAAATCCTTTCGTTTCTTTTTATAAATCCCGCTATAACACGGATTACCGCTTTATAATAGTTGTAGGTTGTAGATTGTAGATTGTAGGTTGTAAGTTGTACGTTGTAAGTTGTAAGTTGCAGGTTGTATGTTGTAGGTTGTAGGTTGTAGGTTGTAGGTCGTAGGATGAAGGTTGAAGGTAATAGGTTGTACGTTGTGGGTTAAAGGTTGTGGGTTAAAGGTTGTGGGTTAAAGGTTGTGGGTTACGGGTTGAAGATTTAGGTTGTAAGTAGTAGGTTGTAGGCTGTAGGATAATGGTTGTAGGTTGAGGTTTGTGGGTTATTGGTTGTTGGTTGTAGGTTGTAGGTTGTAGGTAGAAGGTTGTAGGTAATAGGTTGTACGTTATAGGTTGGAGATTGTGGGTTGGAGGTTGGAGGTTGGAGGTGGTAGGGTTTAGGTTGTAAGTTGTAGGTTTAGGTTGCAGGTTGTACGTTTAAGATTGCAGACTATTTATTGTAAGTCGTATATTGTAGTTTGTAGGTTGTAGATTGAGGTTGTTGAGTTAGGTTGTAGGTTGTAGGTTGACGGTTGTAGGTTGAAGGTTGTAGGTCGAAGGTTATAGGTTGTGGGTTGCAGGTGGTAGGTTGTAGCTTAAAGGTGTTAGACTGTTGGATGTAGGTTGCAGGTTGTAGGTTATAGGTTTTTTATTGTAGTTAAATGGTTGTAAATTATTCGTTATCAGCCTGAACGTCAAGTAGGAGCACAAACGTTACACTTAGCATAGACAAGTAGGAATTTTACCAAAATTAATATTGTTGTTATATTTCAATATTTTGTAATCTAAATCAAAAATCAAGAAACTTCATTCAAATCACTATATCTCATCCTTACATCCACCTAATTATTCCAACCAATTCTATCAATATTTCAGAAAAAAATTCATAACAAATAGTTTTACAATTCACAACCAACATTTTGTTTATTCATTTAACAATTTATCATTAAATATAACAAAAGCTTATCATTTTTCTTCCGAAGAAAAACTTTTTATAGATTGATTTATGTGCTTTTCATATTAGAAAATATCTTTTGATTGATTTTAATATAAAGAGAAAACAAAATTCAAAACAACACAAAAAATAAAATGGAAGATGAATTTGTGTTTCGGAAAATTATTCATAGAAACAATACAACACAAAAAAATATCTCGAAACAAATTAAAATTTGCATAACTGATTTTTCCATTTTCTTTTTTATTTTATTATTTATGATTATCTCTATTGTATTGAAAATTATTTGTACGGTTTTAGTAAAGAGGAAATTTTTAACGGTTTTAATGCAGAAAATGAATTTGAAATATGAACAAAGTTCCTCGTAAAAATTTCGTTATGATGTTGTAGTTTTTATGTTTCCTTGTTTTACTGTCGATGGCTTGTATTTATGGTTTGTCATTACTAAATATGAGAAATACAATTTTCAATAGTTGAAAGTTCTAGTTTTCAGTAAAGTGTGCAATTGTTGGAAGTCTAAAGTTAAGTATTTAAATTTTATTTCAAATTCGATTTCGTTGCATAGTTTTTCTTCGCTTTCGATATGATCGTAATTCGTAAAGTTATTTATGATGTAATCGGCTTAGCAACAAGCAACAATAAATGTGCTTTCAGTTGTGTTGGTGTGATTCCTATGTTTACATTTTCTAAATTATTAACTTCAACTTTTCTGTTTACGATGTTATACAAACCAAATATATTTTGATTCAAGCAAGATAATTGTTATTGTTTTCCTGTGCAAACGGAAACAAAAGCAGAAACAGTACTGCTATAATAAAGTAGTAGATGTTTACACTCTAAAATTTTTTTCTAGAAAATTTCAAACAGCTGAGACATATCTAAATATATATTGTCAGAAATTCAAAATCTCTAGACACCAAGTTACTGAAAAATATTAGATCCAACATTGAGTATGTGAGATTTGAGCAGGTTCACAATAGTTTGTTTGGAAAACGTCATCAATAAAAAAGTTAACATGTCAAATCTTAATTTAAATCTACTACTTCACTTGCTTGTCAGAGGCTCAGTAAAGACGTTTGTGTTACAGTAATTTTTTAAAGCTCTGGTAAACAATCCTGCAAATCTACTCCCTAACTAGATTGCATTCTTGCAGCAACAACATATAATAGAACTGTTACATTGCCATTTAAAAACATTACTGAGAACCAATCCCAACCCAATAAATTTCTGTATCTATCAATATTATCATTATGGCTAAAAACCACAACAACACGACATCTCAAGTGTTCGTCTTAGTAAGTTATAATGAGCGGATGATTAGAATTACCATAGGTAGTCCTGACGACCATAAGTAATCCTGACGACTTAAGGATACGCGCGCTTTAGGTTTATTCCAAATAGTCTCAGTAGGTAGATTCTGTAATTTTATCCTCGGATAAATGTTAGATACACCCAAAATTTTTTGAATAAACGGAAACAAGTTAGCACCCCCCGATTTGTTCCAAAACCGACCGGCTGTACGTAATATATTTAACTCCTTATATTAATAACTAACTTATTATGACTAAGTCTGGCGTTGAGTATTGTACTAGTTGTCGATGATGTTACAAATGATTTCTATTAAAACTTAGTAGACTTTGTAATAAAACTACCTTCTTTCCTATGATTGTCACCGAAATAAATAGATGATTGTAGAAAATACCATCATAAATTATTGCACCAAAATAAATAAATTGTAGAAAAATCCCATTAAAAAAATTGTAGCATTAAAATAGGTGGTTTGTTGAAAAAAATCATACAAAAATTTTCGTTGCACTAGCACAAATAAATGATTATTGAACACTTTCATACAAAATTATCGTTGCACCAAAATAAAACTGTTATTATTGTTTTAAATTATCTGCTTTGACAATGATCCGTTAAACTGCCATCAAACGATAAATACGATGCCATACTAATCGTTTCTTTAATCAAATATTCATCTTTCAATATGAATTACTAATAATTAACAATTACAACACAAAAATTGATCATTAGTCAACAATTTAACCCCTGAAACAATTTTGAATAAAATGCCTGAAATGTGCTTTAATTATATACAAAATCCCCATTAGTCCAGTCAATAAAGCGGGGAAATAAAATAGTTTCTTATAGGAAGGTGAATCAAAAAAATTTTTTTTAGCATTAGCTTCTATGAGTCCCTATGTCATTCGTGACTAGAAAGCGAAGTGACTAGCCCCCCCCCCCAACACCTCCAAAACTCAAAATTAACCCCTTTTTCACCCTCCATTTTTAAAAAGATTGCAAAATATAGTAAAAGTGAAAATTAGGGACTGAAAACGCCCCCCAGTAGGTTTTAGGGGTCGCTGATCACGAATCTGCCATTAGTTTTCCGATAATCAGTCCAAGTGACTATAATACATTATAAACCGCAGCCATCGAATCTTCAAAGTTAGCAAAAGAACGTTACATGTATGCATGCTTTATAACATACGATCAACCTTTGTATGGTTTTTGATGGTTACGATGACATCACAACCAAATCATCTGAAAGAAAGCGGAGATCAAGAAAATTTATGTCTGCCGAATATAATTTCAACGAGACCACAACTATCACAATCGAAAAAACCAAATTTTTGTCAAATACCAATTCATCAATTTTTTACATAATACGCTATTAAGCAATTGTTTCACATCCATAGAATGTTCTAGCGATGCAGATCGAACGATCGCTGCAGAAGCTATACGCAGCAATTATGACAGCGATAAATCAGTGGTAGTGGTGTCCGAAGATATTGACGTATTGGTAATTTTGACTGCTTTAACTAGAGCTTTCAATGACGAGCAAAATGATTTCTTGCATAGTCAAAAAATTTATTTTCTGAAGCCGCAAAACAGAAAAAATTTTTCGACTCGAAGCTTGGACGACCAGTTTGCAAGTGTGAAATCGCATGTATTATTCGCACATGCCTTCACAGGTTGCGATACAACTTCAGCCTTTTTCAAAAAAGGAAAAAAGTTATTTTTCGATTTATTCGATTTACTTGGCTGGTGAGCAATGGCGCGAATTTGCCTCTCTGTTCAAACAGCCAATTTCAAATGTAGATGAAATTTTGGATGCAGGAATAAATTGCTCGTTGGCTTTGTATAAATACAAACCAACAAGAGCTGATGCAGAGTTGAGTCCGGGTCAACAACTCAACAAATATAGATATGACCTCTTCAACCAGAAAACATCAAGTCAAGTTAAATCCAAAAAAAAAGCAACCCTTAATCTTGCAACGTTACCACCAACTGTAGACGCACTCAAAAAACATTTGAAACGCGTCTATTTTCAAGTCCAATCGTGGATCGGATTTTTTGCTCAAACACAACCGGCCCTCGATCCCACGAAATGGGGTTGAAAGAATGTTACTGGCGAACTGACTCCTGTGAGAATAACCAACTTACCTGCTTCAGAAAAGTATTGAACGTTATTGTTTGTTTATGTAAGAGTGGATGTGGAACATTTCGGACTCGAACATTCGGTCAAAACGTGATCAAGTGAATACATCAAATAATAATATAAACAAACGAGTTTCTATCATTTCTAGTCGCTCTTCTGTCGTAACGGATAATCGTTTTTCTTGCTATTATTGTGATGAGAATCAATCAATTTTTAAGTGCAATATCTTTGAAAAATTAAGTGCAATATCTTTGAGAACTGGGCCATTGGAAACACCAATGGATCAGTAGAGGCAGGCCGCGCACCTAGCAAGGTTGATAGCCCTGAACTAGCTTCAGCATGTGGCTTTTAAGAAGTGTGCCTGCCGCCATAGCACAAATAAACAGTGTGCGTATGTAGCTTAAACAAAAACGGATCAGGAAGAGTACACAAAGGATAAAGGAACAGACTCTGGCGACCCCATCGTTGAAGAAGCCACGACCATCACAAACACCCCATTATTATATTTAATTTAGTTAAGACACATAATATATAAGATCACATGTGCACAAAACAAATATAAGAAACTATTTCTACAAACTCACCCAGAAGTAATACGAATCCCACTCCTCATTCTTTTGAACTTAGCCGGTCATCTTCCCATATTCCATAATTATAATTGAAAACTTGTGTTTTAATTTTTCAAGATAAATATATTATAAATTTATATAAATATATATTTTGGGAGGTTAAATACAGCAAGACAATTTTTTTTTGTAACAAAAGTCATGAAATACATTTGTTTAAGTAGTTTTCACATTACAGATGTTTAATTTAAGTAATAGTCTATTAGTCATGGGTGACATTTTTGGTTTTTTTTAACTACATAGTCTACATCTAGCCACTAAAACAAAAATAATAAAAATAAAACGAAACCACAAATTGTTCAGGTTATGATTTGGTTCCTTCAACTTGTTTTTTTTTATAAATTTAACTAATTTTTCTTTTTACTATATATACTATCAACACAACATAAACTTACTTTTTTGTACTATCACAACTTTTACTATTTAAATTAATTTTACTATTTTGTGAGATGAAATTAAGATTTACTAGTATATTACGATCGATTATAATTATAATAAATTAAATATGATTAATAATTATTAGTTTTAATCTCAAATGTGTTTTTTCTTAATCAACAAGACATTTACTCTTGATGTTATTTTTATGCCCACTCATTACTATTATCTTGACAACCCATCAAAATTTTAATCACAACTCCTCATTTCATCGGTCGGATTCTCTTATTTATAATTATAACAAACATCGAAAATGATGCGTTCGTAATCTACGTTTAGCAATAATGAATAAAACTGTTGGGTGAAAACGTAGAAATCACAGTCGCAACTGATAAAACATCCTCATAGCAAGTTGTATTTGAAGAAGTCAGTAATAAAAACAATTTCTCGATAGAAAAAAAATTATGTGAACAACATTACATAGAGAACGTTAAACATAAGTCTAGTTGAAGATATAGTGTCGATCTTTCTTTTAAAAATGACATTCATCAACTCGGTTGCTATAACTATAAGAATGAGACTCCATTGAGACTATTTCATTATCAGGAAAATAACTAAAATATATCTCTCAAAATTGAAAAAACCCTTTGTAGAACTTATCAACGAATATTTATCTCTTGGTCATATCAGGCTTGTTGATCCAAATCAAACCAGATAAGATATCTCTTATTTTATGCCACATCATGGCGTTTGTCGTGAGAGTAGTTCCTCTACTAACTTAAGGGTGGTTTGCTATACGTTATCTAAGACGTCGAGTGGAATCTGTCTCAATGATTGTTTGATGAATGGACCAACAATTCAACCCGATTTATTAACATTGCCAAAACGTACCGGCAAATCAATATCCATAATTTTGATAGATCACTTCAACAAACTCTTTGAAAAAATGTGCCCGAAGATGACGGTTCTGTGTTTCAATCAAACACTGACATTTACGGCACAACAAGTTCCCCGTTCTTATCAATAAGAACTTTAAAGGCGTTAATGTTAGATGAATATTAAGATTTTCCAGTCGTTTCATTTATATTACTGATGGATTTTTACGTCGATGATTTCGCTTCTAGAGCAGATGATGCTCAAAAAACAAAGCTAATCAATACCAATTTTAACTGCGTTAACTAGGGGTGGCTTTGAACTCAGCAAATGGAAATCCAATTGTTCTGAGATTGTTCCCCAGATGAACCTTATTTCACACTCGTTATAATCGGAATAGTCTATGTTTGTAGTGGAATTACAATCGTAACAATTTATTGAAATACCTGGATGCGTTTGTCCATTCGAAGAAATAAGTAGAGTTGAGCTGCACGGTTTTGGTGCCGCTTCTGAAATGGGATTTGGTTGCTGTAATATGTGGCATTAAAAATGACGGTAATAAAAGGTCAATTTCTGTGCTCTAAATCAAAAACAACACCCGTTACGCTGAATACAATCCCGAGGTTGGAGTTTTGCGCTTCATTACTTTTAGCTCAATTATATGCAAAAGTCAAGGATTCTATGGAAATCGAATTTA